>JAGTTL010001004.1:0-20002 GCA_036851935.1 Coregonus suidteri
GCAGGAGACAAAACACACAGAGGGTTTCCAACCAAGGTGACGCTCCAGGGGTTTGCCACGAGAACTTCCAGCACACAACCAACCTTTTAGAGGGCTAATTCCACCGTGTATTGTTTTTGTGTACATTCATCTGTTATATTTTATAAACCCCTTGAAATCGACCCCCTTTTTCTCCTCTTCCCAGGAGGCCAGCGCATAACCGTTCCCTCATGGGCCTCGTCGGTGATCAGGCACGGTGGATGTGTCCAATGGAAGAGCCGCATATCTGCTACGGGATCCAAATTTGATTCAAAAAAAAGCTTTTGCTTTCTTGGCTTTCCCTGTTGTGTGCTAACAAAACAACTTTTTTCCGCAGGACCCCTTTTGGGAGGTAATCGGGACCTACATTATAGCCAATTACCCAGCTCTAATGCTTTGGGGAAACTCAATCCCCCAAATTGCCCAGAGGGCCAATTTATCAAAAAAAGGTGGTGCAAATTTGGGTTTTTCAAAGTTATTAAATACGCTACAAAAACTTTTCTCCATATACAGGGGGAAAGGGGATTTAGTCAGTTGCAAAACGAATGCATTAAACCCGAAATGTGTTTCCGCTTTTAACCCCAACCCCTTTAATCAAGAGGTGCGCGGGGGCCCCCTTAATACATCATGGCGCCCGGGTGAGGAGTTGTTTTTTGGGGGGTTACTGCGTTGCCAAGGGCAAAAGACATTTTTTTCCAACTTGCCATCTTGGGGATTCGAACCAGCGACCATTCGGTTACTGGCCCAAGCTTTTAACTGCTGGCTACTCCCACCATGATACTGTAACTGTTTGAAATAATATTGTATATTGGTATTTTAGTAGCTTTCCCCTATTGTTCTTGTCTTTTATAAGGCCATATAAACGAAGACCACATGGGAACAGAAGCAGCTACAGCCTGAGGTGAAAAAGCTAAAGGACACTAGCTCAGGCTCTCTCTACCCAGACACCACAGGGGGAGATGTGGCCCCAAGGGCCCAGATCCAGGGGTAGGTTTACGTTTCGGGTTCCCCCCTAAACAAATATCTGACCTAGGCTTTGCCACTTTGGGCCATTTGGTTTGAATGTACATTTGTACACCAGTAAAGTTCCCCTGTAACTTTCATTCTGAAATGTTTTTTGTCTCCCCTTTCTTCCCCCAAAACCCCAATAAGAGGTTTGATGCGTCATAAAAGACTCATTTTTGTAGAAGCTGGGTGTCTTGGAAAAGTGTGAAGACGACAAGGGGTAGGTTTCTGTCCCTTTTAAACAATTACTATAAGTCTGTTTTTTTGGACATTTTTTTTAAAAAAGGGGGTGGAGTTAATAATATACTACATCCTCCCTCTTTAGATGTTTCCCCCAAAAGGGGGCTCAGCTTGGGGGGCCGGGCTAAAAGGAAAGTTCACCCACTCCAACTGCATGATTCTAAAGTTCTAAAAGGGAGAAAATCTCCCCCCTGGAAAACACCCAGAAAGGTGGCCAGGGTTACGGTCAAACCCACAGACCCCAACCCCTCGTCGCCCAGCTAAAGGAGGTATAAAGCCTCCGTGAAAAAAGGGACAATAGAACCCTTTTTAAAGTATGTGACCTACTTTCACAAAACAGAATCAAAAAAATGAAAACCCACAGGTACAACTTTTTTAATTTTTTAAATGTAAATTTGCGGTCTTCTCATTCCCTCTCTCTATAATTAAGTATCCCCTGAAGATGCCCGGGGTAGCAGCAGAGAACTACAGCCCCGGGGGAGAACCGGCAGCTCCACTCCCTTGATCCGGGGGAAGGTGAGGTGGCGCGGGCAAGGCGCAAAGCTGAGGAGGACCCCAGGGGGGTTCTGGGGCTGACGGTGGTGGAGGAAGCCAGAAGATGAAAAGAGATGACGGGACTGCACGAAATTTGTAAAAGTACCATTGTACCCCGAGGGCTCCGATTTTTGTCTTGTGAACCCTGTAACTGCTTTTTCCTGAAACAGACCCAAAAATGCCTTAAATGAGAACAATAGGAATAAATAAATAAAATACATAGTGGCGCAACCAGTCTACAAGGTGGCCAGCGACCCTCTTATATTTTTGGGAAAAACTTTTTGAGTAATTTGTCAGTTTTTTAAAGGGAGGGGTTCAGACCAAGCGCGCGTGATATATTACTGTAGAGCAGTGGGGGAGTGGAGCGGGAGCGAGCGGGGAGGCGAGCGGCGGTTTTTTGGGACAGAGCGCAGAGGGGCATTTTAAAAGGAGGAGCGTCGCCCATGTCCCGCCCCAAATTCGCTCGCTCAAAACACGATCTAAAGCATGCTCAAGCCTCCCCCCGAATCCATCTGTGTTTTGCCAGTCAAAAAGTAAAATTTTTTTCAGTCAAAACTCGGCTCAATAAGGGGTTAACCAAGTATTCAAAAGGGAAAAGGAAGTCTACGGGTGTAATTTAAATTTAAAAACTAACTAACATGATAATGGGGTTCAAGAAAAAAATGTGGGGGACATATTTTTCAGTCAGTAAAGATTTTTTTGGAAAAAAAAGTAACATCTCTCGAAAACACAAAAGTGTGTACGTGAAGATGCGGGGAAAGAAAGAAAAAGGTTAGCAATTTGAATAGGGAAACTTGTAACAAAAATGTAAAGTAAATATAGCCTAATATTCAAACAAATTCGTTTGTCTTCAAATAGGCTAATTATGGTTTTTTAATTTTTTTGTTCACCCATGAATTTGAATTTTAAGAGCAAGAGGAGCACAGAGCAAAAGAGAAAGGGACACAAAGGCCCAACAAACAAGGGAAAAAAAAGAGAGCTAGAGTAGCTTTTTTTAAAATGTTTTTAATGGGACTATAAACGCTGGTGGAAACGCGAAGGGAGAAACACTTCCCCAGCGCAGCTCAACCGGGCTCACCCCCCCCCCCCCAGCTACCACAGTACGGGAACATCATCCCCACTGCCCGGAAGAGAGGGAAAAGCCAAACTGCAAGACCTATGAAAAATGGTGATGGCTGTTCTGTCGGGGACATTTGTACCATAAAGAGGGACAGTCCTTGGCATCGTGGCCTTTTCATTGTGGGAAACCCCGGGGGCCCACACGGTTTTGGGGTTGTGGGGCCATACAGGGAACCATACCGCAGATCGATTTCCCAAAAGTATAAAAAGGGTATAAAATTTGGAAACGTGAAAACGACGTGTTTTGGGGGGTCGACTACAGTCCCAGCAAATGACAAGGCATTAAAACCTCCTCCCTGGCATAGAGGAGGCGGAGGGTAAAGTGCCGCGGATGCCAGCAGCAGCGCAAAAATGAAGGGAGGTGAGGCCACCTGCCCCTCGCAAGTCCATGGGGGAAGTGAACCTCAAATGTAGAAACTTGATAAATCATATTTTACGTGTCAAATTTACATCTGAGATGCCCCATTCACATGCTTCAGCTGGGATCAAAGACCCCATTAACGAGCACGAAACATTAATAGGTTTAGTGAAAGCGGGACCTGGTGAAAAGTTACGCAAGAGCACCCTAACCGGGGGGAAAAACCGCCAATTAGGTGTCCGCCCACAAATGCCGCGCACTCGATGGAGCAGCCAGGTGGATGATTCAGTGTTCCCCGGTTTTTCCAAAAAATACCCGTTATGGCAAAAAAAAACTCAAGTCTAATTTTGCTAACATCACCTAAATCAAGTACGGCAGCTGAGCACTTGTCAGTGTGTACCCTGGCAGCCCTCACAGACAAAAACAGAATGAGCGGGGGAACCTGGGGAGACCTCCCTGCTGTCCAAAATAAAAACCTGCCCCGATGACCACGCTGCCTTTCAATGGCATCGCTGTTTTTGCAAAAACTTTGGCAAACAACGGTCAATCGCTAGGAAAAAATTATACTGATAAACATCCATTTTGCATCGGTTAGATCCCTTTAAAGCGAATATACCCAGATGAGCTGTATGCAACAAATCGGGGAGACCGCGCCCTCCTCATAAAAAAAGTTGAGGAAATTAACGACCCCGGGGGGACACCCGAGAAGAAAACCCCCCCCGCCGCTGACCTGAATCCAGCCAAACCAAAAAAGCCGCCTTTTCGGGCCCATACTTCATGGCACTACGCAAAATTTGGAGACCCAAAGGGGTGAAGCAAAAATTACCCTTCACCGAGACAAAAACCGGGACCAGTTTTTATTCGTTTTTGGAAAGAAAACTCCAGTCTTTTCCCCCCCGGCTAAAGTAGTCGATGGTTCAGCATCCCAACTGGTCTCGAGCGCAGAGGGGTTTTCCCCGCTGCGGCCTGCGCAAGAAACCCCCCATGATCGAAGCCTCAGACTTGGCCAAATTTGTGTTCTTGAAGGTGAACTCAAAAAACTGAGAAAAGGGAAAGAAATTTCTTTTTTAAATTTTTATTTTAAAGTTTGAAAAGGATATAACCCCAATTTTTAAATTTTAATCCACGTAAAAGCGCGAAAAGTTCATTATCAGAATTTTGGCCTAATTTTTAAATTTATTTTTAAAATTTTGATGTATAGCCGAAAATTTTTTTATTTATATAATTGGGCCCATGATTCTTTTAATTTTTACAGGATTTTTTGTGTTTTTCCCTTTACAAGGCAGGTAATTGTAATTTGAAAAAAAAATTTTCTTTTAAAAAATTGTCGTTGTTTTAGTTATTGGGAGGTAAGGCTGGGGTTTTTAATAAAGTGAAATACATGCATTTTTTTTTCCTTTTTTGGAGTGAGCGGGGGGGCGATTTGAGGGGGGCGGGATGCAAACTTTTGGGGGCCTGAGCGATAATGAGGGATTGGCCTGATGGGCTTTGACGGGGGGAGCGGAGGGGGAACAGCTCGGTGACCCAGGGGGGCGATTTCACCGCCCCTCCGCTCATATGCTCGGTACATTTTTAAAAATTATTAACACAACGAAAAAACAAAAAACAAACGTAAGTCCACGGTACACTGTAACCTAAAAATTTTCACAAAACCCAAAAAATTATTTTGTAACAGTTACACAAAAATATTTAGTGATTTTTTAAGTTTTAATTTTTACATAAAAAAAAAAATTACATTTACAGGGGCCTTAAATTACTCAAGTTATTTAAAATTTGGAATTCCTCAACTTAAAATTTGGGAGAAATTTTCACTAAAATTTAAATATTCTTCAACTATATAATGGGGGAAAACACTCAAAATTTTTCCACTATTTTTAAACTCATAAAATGTGGAAAATACACTCAAAAAATAAATATTCTTCAAATCATAAAAATGGTGAAATACACTCAAATTTTCAATATTTTAAAAACTCAAATGTGGACATGCAATAAAAAAATTAATTCTAAAACTGAAATACGATGCGGTCCATTACAAAATTATAATCAGGAATAATTTTAAAAAAAACCCTGAAAGTGACACCACAGTGACAATTTAACTTTTTTTTTTTATTAAACCAAGTTTTTTAAAAAGGCATAAATAAAAAGGAGTCAGTCAAAAAACAAAGTGCTTGCATAAATTAAAAAAAAAAAGGAAAAAGGAAGCTCCAAAAAAAAAAATGTTTTAAAGTACAAAGTTTTAAATTATTTTCCATATTCTGATAGTGGCATTGTACAGAGGGTAGTTTATTATTTGGGTTCCCTTCACAAATTCAGAAAAACTTATGAAAAAAAACTCAAAGGCTTATGAAAAAAAATTAAATAAGTTTAATTATAATCCATCCTCAACACAATGAAAACTATTAGAATGGGGAGCCTTTTTTAAAACTTTTGGGTTTACTTACCTTAAAGGCGCAACTCACTTTTTTAAAAAAACTTCAAAAAAAGTACGGGTTTTACTTTGCCGTACTAAAATGGCCCCAAAAAGGTAAGATTAGGTCACAAACATTAAACAGTATAGTGCATGAATTCAACAGTTTTTCCAAAAAAGTACAGTACAAAAACTTGGGCTTGCAAACGCAATGTTGTGATATTTATCTATTAACAATCAATGTATTAAATCTAAAGGTAGAAGTGGCAAACAGTGTAACAAAAAACATGGGGTTTAGAAGGCAAATTTTTAATTTTGTAAAGAGGGGAAAAAACAAAAAACATCCCAATACTCAGTCAAAAAATAGCCCCTTCTGAGTTTTTTAACTATTGAACAAATCATTCTTCGTGTCAGAAAACCCCCCCCTTTCAGTGGTTTGTCCCTAAAGACACATCAAAAATTTTTTGGTTTAAATTGAAGAAAGCCGAGTTTTCTTGGGTACGTAGGTTTAGGCATAGAATCCCCAAAGAGCAGGAGAAATGGTCACCAGGTTGGGGGACCACTCACAAAGTATTTATCTTCCCAGGGCTCCTGATGGCGCAGTGGTTAAGGCACTGCATGGGCTAACTGTCCCACGAGATCCTGTTCAATCCGGGCTCTGTCGCAGCCGGCCGCGACCGGGAGACCATGGGGCGCACAATGGGCCAAAGCGTGTCCGGGTAGGGGGGGAAGGGCCCGGCAGGGATTAGTCAGTTATAGAGATGGCGTTGCAACCCAGGGTTTGGGTTCATTCCCAGGGGGGCCAGTAAAAAAAAAATATTATTCACTAATGTAAGTCCTCGGGAAAGAGGTTGCTAATGACTAAAAGAAAAATGAAGATGCTCTAGGGCTGAAGAGGCCGCATCTATACATAGTGAAAAATGTCAGGAGAGCCCCGGGAGTTGTCGGGGGTCTGGACCATCTGTGACTATAAAAACAAATAAAAAAAGAGTCAGCCCAAGGATCAAATCATGCAAATGATTCTAACATTAGGGTCATTTTTGCCTTAGACTGAAAACTAAGCTACATTTTAAAAAATTTTTTTTAACATGCTTATTTTTTATGTTAGTTTCCACCACCTTAAGATACTTTTTTTTTATGGAATTTTTTTATACTTACCTTTCTTTTATGTAATTTTACATTCAGTTGCAAAATAAAAACCCAAAGGAAACTAAAAAACAGGCCTGGGGCTATTCCGAAAAAAGGAGGTTAAACAAACGACCCAACCCCTAACTCATATTTGATTACCTGGAGTAAAAACTATTTTTCAGTTACAAAACACTGATTTAGTTAGGTAAGTTTGACTCGATCTTAACTCTGATTAGTTGTGCCTGACACTAGTAAAAACCCACCATCAAGGGAGCTCCGATCGGTTTATTCACCATGGAAACGGGAGAAACAGGAAGCAAAAATTTTCTGGTGCGGCTTATATAAATCACTGCAGATTTTCAATGAGTATCTTTTCTTTTTTGTTTTTAACATTTTTATTTTAATTACCTTAAGGGAAAGGGGTTTAAAATGTTTTTTAAAGTTTTATTTTAGGCTATTTTTTTTTTTTAAACGGCTAAAAAGAAATAAAAAAAATATTTTATTCATACTAAAGCGGCGAAAACTAGAAACAGGGGATTTTAAAAATTACGTTGTTGGAAAAAATAAATTGGCATACTATTTTTTTTACATAACTGTTTTTGGGAAATGCCCTCTTTTCTCCTAGATTTTTTTTGATGATGTCATGTTTAAGTGACAAAATGCAAGCAAAGGGATTGAAGTGAGGCCAGTACATTACATTACAGGCCCTAAAAACTTGGAGGCTCTTCACGCAGGACCCCGGAAAGTGCACGAGGACGGGGGCCCGTCTCATTTTACATCATTGCCTACATGGAAAAAAAAATATCCAGTACAAAAAATAATTACACAAATATCAAAAACTTCATGTCACAAATTATAGAAAAAAATAAAATGTTAAAAGAAAAGAAGTAGTTTTTAAAAAGGGAAAAGCATAAAATTTGGTGTTATAGATCTCTTTTTCTGTTGTTGTTTTTTGATTTAACAAAGTATTAAAAAAGGGTTTCAATGATAAAACTTTTTGACCCCACGTTGAGTAAAAACATTTGAGAAAAGCAAAGAAGACTTTGGGAAAAACATAAAATAAAACCATTATTGTGAACCCCTCACCAGGGCCCAAATTTTACTCTCCGAATTACCTATTTTAAAAATCGAACAGTGGGTATTAGGGGAGAAGGGGCATCCCCAATAAAAATCCCTATTGTAAAATTTCTAGGGGAATGACAAAAGGGGATTAACTTCAGATAGAAATTATAAATTGGGGTTTTTATAAAGGGTTCTTTCCCATGCATTAAAAGAACTGAAACAGTAATACTCCACCCAAAAAAACAGCATAAGGTTTAAGTCTATATAATCAAAGTTTAAGTATCAAAAAAAAATAAAAAAAAATTAAAACCCCAATGATTTTCCCCAACCCCTGTCCAAATTATTTGCAAGCTTGCTTAACCCTGGGCGCCCGTTAGCTCATAAAAAAAATGACGACATACATAAAGCCCGAGTCCACCCCATTTTTAGTTACTCACACTTGTGATAATGCCTCAGCAAAAATTGAGTTTTCCTGAGGTGTCCCCCACAAGACCACAGCGAACACAGCTTCAAAGACCAGTAATCCGGAGCAGCAACGAATCCGTTGGGAAACCCAAATGATCTCACAAGCATTTTCTTAAGTCTTGCACGATGCTAGGAACCCCTAGAGTCGAAGTCTCCCAAAAACGACGGCAGCTTCAGCCTTTGGTCTTTAATAAATAAAAACACTCTCTTTTTAGAAATAAAAACAGGATTTCCCTTAAAAAAACCCGTAGGGATGTTTTTTTCTCCTTTATCGTTTCCTTTGGGCGTTTTTTTCCTTTTACCAAACCCATAAAAGTCTCTCCTTCCCTTCTTTCAAATTTTCCCTCCTTTTCTTTCCCCCAAAACCCTCCCCCCTCCCCTGGGGCCCCAACTTAACAAGTTATCATTTGGGCAAAACTTTAAAAAGAGATACTGGGAAAATTAAAATTAAAAGTAAACCAACCCATTCACTTGTACATTTTTTTTTAAAATTGCTTCAAAAGAAGCATTAATGACATTACAAATCAGGAGCTATTCGACACCCTTTAAAACTAATACCCCTAATTATAACAAATAAACTCATACTTGGTTTTAAAACAATGATTTCATAGTCCATTTTAATACACCTACCCGAACGTTAAAAGGATTTTGAGAGATCTAAAAAACCCCCACTTGAGCCAGGAAAAAATACAAACACAGGCCGGGTTGCTCGAAATTTTTAACTATTTACAAACCCAAAATTCACTGTGCACTTGTACAAAAGATTCCCCGTTCCCCTTAAGACTACTTCAATTTTTAAAAAAAAACCCCAAAAACAACTTTGAGTTATTACCAAAAATCAGGGTTTTTGATAAAATGGGCTTAAGAAAAGAGGGCATAAAACTTGATAAAAACGGAGGTGGTGGGGGTTCAAGCGGGCAGCAAAATGCGCATTGCAACAAATTAAAACTTTAAATTTGTTCCCCTCCACAGCGCGGGCCCCCAAAAACCCGCCAAGGCAATTAAGTGGCTGACCAGCTTTCCTGAGGGAGAGGCCCCCCCCCCAGAACTCATGACGTCGTAAGTCTTAATACCTAAACTTTTTGAGCGTTTCCCACAAAAACCCATAAAATATTGACCTCTTCAAAAAAAGTGGGATAAATCTCAACAGAGCTCAAACTTTATATTTTGGGAACGCATAACGACATTTGACTGTTATGACCTTTTTAAATTATGACTAGTACAACGTTTGGATTACAGTGTAGACACCCAAAATACCTTTCCAGAACCCAAAATCCCAACTGACGGGCCCAAAGGTGTAATTGGGCCCAATCAAGGGGCAACGACGACAGCTGCCTCTTTATTGGGGAAACCCCAACCCGGCCCCAAAATGTCCCAAACTAGAACAAAACATAAAAAACACAAAAGGAATATACCAAAACCGATATAAACGTCCCCTGATCAGGGCGTGACAAAAATGTTTTTTTTAGCTTATTTGCTTGTTGATTTTTTTTGGTTAACTAGAGATAATGAAAGGGGTGCAAGGTATTTAGTTTTAGGGGGGAAATTTTGTTTTCGTATTTTTAATTTTTTTTTGGGGTTGATCAGTTTTAATTGCAGATAATTTTTAGCTTCCTAATGTAATTGTCTGTCACTTTTCCAATCCCCAATATAGTTTTTGCAAATAACAACCGGTCAAAAATTTTAGAATAATATCATTCAAGGTTTATTAATTTTTACATTTTACTTGTGAATAATAGTGAATACATCAAAAATATGAAAAAAAACATAGGGAATCATTTAGTAACCAAAAAAATTTTAAACAAATCAAAAATATATTTATATTTAGATTCTTCAAAAAGCCCCCCCTTTCCTTTAGAAAGCGGCACACCTTTTACCCCCAACCAGCTTTAGAGGGTATCACCTGAAAGCTTTCAAAACACTGGGGATGAGGTGGTGTTGAAGAAGTCAGGCGCAGGGGGTAAATCACAGAATAACAGGCTTTTCCACAAAAAAAGGTTACGCAGAAATCTCAAACACACTCCAGGGCACAAAACAGGGACACTGGAAAATACAAGGCCCACGGGAAATACTCCCCGATACAAAAATACACGAGCCCCCAAGCTTCCCAAACCCCCACAATCAAAAATCACCCAAAAGACAAAGGAAACGAGGGAACACTTATACCGGACTAATGGGGAAATAAAGGACCAGGTGGTGATGAAACAAGACAAATGGATGATGATAAATGGATCGGGAGTAGCTATAAGCCGGTGACGCCGAACGCCCAAAACCCGCCCCAACAAGGAGGGGGGCGCCTCGGCGGAAGTCGTGACAGCCCCCCCCCCCCCCCCCCCCCCCCCCCCCCCCCCCCCCTTTACGCGCAGCTCCACAGGCGCTGACCCCGGCCTCAGGGGGCCAGGAGGACGCGGGAAACAGGGCGAGCTGGGGGCGCGGTTTTGGAAAAACCTGTAACAGGAGGGATCGAGGAATCCCTCCGGGAAACCCGCCCGTTCCCCCGGACCGTACCCCCCACTCCACGGGTATGAAGGCCCCCACCAGAAAGCCTCGAATCCAGGATGGGAAAGGAAGAGTAGCCGGGGCCCCCCCGATGTCAGAGGAGGAGGGGACCCCGCACCTCAGCCTCCTGGGGCAGACCAGCACCACCGGCCTGAAGGAACATGAAACAGGGGGTTTAAAACGGGAATCAGGGGGAAATAAAACCAAAAGGACCTCGTTGACTCTTCTAGGACTTTGAACGGGCCCCCCAAAAACCCCGGGGTAGTTCTGCAGGGCAGGGGGGGGGGCAGATTCCGGTCGAGA
This sequence comes from Coregonus suidteri, assembly GCA_036851935.1. Lineage (NCBI taxonomy): Eukaryota > Metazoa > Chordata > Actinopteri > Salmoniformes > Salmonidae > Coregonus > Coregonus suidteri. The sequence goes on from JAGTTL010001004.1 coordinate 11,139, forward strand.
GCCAGACCCGATCCCCCGGTAAAAAGACGGGGGCCCCACGCGGTGGGGGGGTCAGCGTTGGCCTTCTGACGACGCAGGGGTGTTTTGGGGGTGAACGTGGGCAGCATCCCACGTTCCTCCCCGGGGGCCCAAACCCGATCCACCGCAGGACCTCGGGCTGGGTCTGGGCCCGGGGCCCCGAACCGGTTGGAACCAGAATCACTGGAAAGGCATTTGGTTTGGAGGGGTGGGGGAGAGGGTTTGGGGATATTCTGCCCTGGCAAGAACACCGACCACTCCCTCGGCCCCGGCATGGGGAAAATAGTACCGCAAACTACCCGTCCTGAATTTTACCTGTTCCACCTGCCCATTACTCCCCCCCCGGGTTTGGGAAACCAAGGCAGGCGACCGAGACCCCCCGGGCGTTTCCATGAAAGCCTTTCCCAAATTGGCGTGAACTGGGGGCCTGGTCAGACACTAATTTTGGTCCCCTTAGAGTCGGAAGACGTGTGTAAACGGGCCTCCACATTTGCAAACCGTGGGGAGCGGGCAGAGAAGAGGGGGAGGCTTTAGAAAAAACGGTCCCAACGACCAGGAGGGTGGGTTTTCCTTGGGAAGGGAAAGATCAGTAGAAAATCAACACTTAGGTGAGACCATGGTTTTGTGGGAATGGTAAAAATTGAACTTACCACTGGGAGGGCCTAGGTGCCTTTCTCTGGGCGCACACTAGCAGAGGGGACAACACCCCCCAGTTTTCCTTTGCCAAGGGAGCCACCCCGTATTTTCCCGGGCAGGCAGCCACTGTACGGCCGATACCGGGATATGGTTTTCCCATAGATCAGCATCACGGGGATAAAACAGGCACGTATGTGCCCATCTGAACATGGGTGGAAGGGATCCCTGGTAATGCCTGTCTTTTTCCGGTCCCCTGCCCCTACTACCGGCCAAACAATGCAGGAAACCGGCAGATGGGAGTGTTTTTCTCTGGGCCTTCCCCTGTGTCATACAGCCGGGCATCGGCTGCCCTTTCCCTTCTTCGTCCCCGGGGTTTGATAGAGTGAAAAACCAACCGGAGAAGAAAGGGGGCCCCCGGCTTGGCGAGGATTTAGCCTCCTCGCGCCCGGATGTAAACCCGGGTTCGGGGGGCCATCCCGATAGGAAAGGGTGTTTTGCCCCTTTGGCCAAGCCTCCAAAACCGGTCAAGGCCGGCAACAGCCAACACTCCGATCACCAAGCCGTATTCGATCCCCGGGTGAGCTTCTCGAAAAGAATGCCAGGGGGGGAGCTTGGGTGGGACAGTCGTTTAGACAGGACGTCCTATCCCAACCCCCGGGGCGCATCCCCCCACTACAAGGTGGATGAATCGGGTGGGCCGTACTGGGGCTGGGGAACAGAACCCTGCATTTGCTGAAAAGGCCCGGGCAGCCTCAGCAACCCGCGGAGCCGGGGCGGCCCACCCCCTTTAACAGGAGGGAATGGGAGCTGCGACCTTGCCAAAGCCCCGGAAAACCTCGATAATAGTTGGCAAAACCCAAGAAGCGCTGCACCCCCTTAACCCTGGTTGGAGTCGGCCAATTTCGCTGTGAAATGCATCTCCCCCATCCCCACCTGAGGGAAATGCAGTATCCCCGGAAGGAGGGACGCGGGGAAAAAAATACACTTTCTGCCAGCAAAAGGTCATTTTCCAAAGTCGGGCCAGCACCTTGCGAACCGGGACATGTAAACGCCGTAGCAATACACCAGGGGTCATCATGTAGGCCCCTAACCCCCGGCCCAAACATTCCCCAAAACCTCTTACAAAGGGGTGGAAAATGAGGGAGCACTTTTACCATGACTAAGAGGGGTAAAGGCCAGGTGTGTGTGATTGAAAACAAACAAAAGGGTGATGATAAAAGGTCGGGAGTAGCTATTTTCCGGTGACGCCGAAGCCCAAACCTGCCCGAAAAAAGGGGGGAGGCAGCCCCGGGGGAAAACGTGCAAGGTGTGCCTTTTTTAAAAATTTAATTTTTGGAATTTTTTTCCCTTTTTAAAACGTTTGAGCAAATCAGTTGGGTTTTTCAAAGGGAGGGGGGGTTTACAGAAGATAGCCCTATTTGGGAAAACCAATCCATATTATGGGAAGAAAAGCTCAAAAAAGCAAAAAGAAACGAAGCCATCATTACTTAAGACAGAAGTCAGTCAATACGGAAAAGTCAAAAAACTTTGAATGTTTTTCCAGTACAGTCGCAAAAACCCCAGCGTATGATGAAACTGGCTCTCATGAGGCGCCATTGGAATGGAAAACCCAGAGTTACTCTGCGCAAGGATAATTCATTAGATTTACCAGCCTAGAAATTGCAGCCCCAAAAAAATGCTTCACAGAGTTTAAGTAACAGACACCTCTCAACATCAACTGTTTAGAGGAACTGTGTGAAGCGGCCTTTATGGGCGAATTTCTGCAAAGAAACCACTACTAAAGGGCACAAATAATAAAAAAGACTTTTTTTTGGGGAAGAAAAAACGAGCAAGGACATTTAAACCCGGGGAAATTTGCCTTGGGCTGGAGTCCCAAATTTGGGGACTTTTTGGGTTTCCCAAACCCGGGGTTCTTTGTGAGACGGGTGTTTGGGGGGGAAGGATGATTCCGCATTCATTTCCCCCCGTAAAACATGGAGAAGGAGGGGTTATGGTTGGGGGGTCTTTGCTGGTGACACTGTCTGTATTTTTTTAGAAATTTAAGGCAATCTTTAACCCATGGCTACCACAGCATTTTGCATGAACATCCCATTGGTTTGGGGTTAGTGGGAACTTGTTTTTTTAAAGGGCAATGACCCAAAACCCCCTCCCGGCTTGTAAGGCTATTTTACCAAGAAGGAGAGTGTGGGGTACTGCTCGATGACCTGGCCTCCACAATCCCCCTTCAACCCAATTTAGAGGTTTTGGGGGATGGGCAGCAGAGTGAAGGAAAAACCACCCCGGTGCCGAATGACAGACATAATTTTGATTATGGTAAATTATATTAACAGAACAGCAAGTCGGGATGCAACGATGTGCGGTCCTTTTTTACCTAATTCTGATGGCCCCTTTGAAGATGTTTAAAAAACTTCCATTACTTTTCCCCAGCCAAAGATAGTAAAGAAAAACAAAATCACTAGCCCATGCAGCCAACAAATGCCCCGATAGTGGGAACTCCTTCAAAACGTTGGGAAAAGCATCCGGTGAAACTGGTTTTGAAATGCCAAGAGTGTGCAAAGCTGTCATCAAGGGAAAGGTGCATTGAAGAATCTCAAAAAAAATATGTTTTGATTTTTTTAACCTTTTTTGTTTACTACATGTTCCAATGTGTTATTCAAGTTTTCATGTCTTCATTTATTCTACAATGAAAAAAAATAGTAAAAAAAAGAAAACCCGGGAAATGAGTAGGGGTCCAAATTTTGATAGTACTTTACCCCAATCACCATCAACCATTTTTTTGGTAAAACACCGGGTAATTAAAAGTTTACTTTTTTAGTGACCCCAATACGTAATATATACACTTATCTTTTTTGGTTGTAACCCAGAGAGGTTAGAAAATTATCTAGATCCCCTGAGTGCAGGTGGTCAGTGTGATGCGATGGACGAAGTCAGGCGGGACACAGAGCTAAACGAAAACTATTTTCTCGATAACGTAAGGGAAGTCCTGGTGGCGCAGTGGTCAAGGGTGCATCGCATGCTAAATGTGCCACTAGAGATCCCGGTTCGATCCAGGGTCTTCGCAGCCGGCCGCGACCGGGGGGACTCATGGGGGCGCCAATTGGCCCCGGTCGCCAGAGTAGGGGAGGGAATGGCCCGGGAGGATGTGCCTCATTTTAAGAGCATGGCGTTTGCAACGTAAGGGTTGGGGTTCGTTTCCCACGGGGGGCCAGATAAAAAAAAAAAAATATATAATGATTCAAAACTGTAAGTCGCTCTGGATAAGACGTCTGCTAAAGATAAAAAGTAAAAAATAACCCCCACGCAGGAGGGAAAAACCCGCTCACCCGACGACAACCAAAAAAAGAACAAAAAACGCACAAAACCAGTGGGGCCAGAGGGTTAAATAGGGAAGAAATCAAACATAATGGAAAACCCGGGGTGAACAATAAAGACAAAAAAGTAAAAAAAGAAACATAGATCGTAGCAGCTAGTTACCCGGGGACGACGAACGCCGAAGCCGCCGAGCAAGGGGAGGAGCAGCCCGGGGAATCCGTGACATAGGCTGTGGGGGTTCGGGTTTAAAGAGAAATGAACATCAGCGTACAATGACACCCTTTTTTTTTAAGCCCCGGATTTTTTCCTTTAATTTTGTTGGATCGTTTTTTTTACAACATTTCAATGGCCTAATTACATTTACTTTTTTCCCTGTAGCAGAGCTTTTATCAGAGCGACTTTCAATTTGGGGCATTCAATTTTTATAGCCAAGGGACAACCCCTTTTTTTTTTGGGGGGGTGGGGAAAGGGGGGGGGGGGGTAGAAAGGGTTATTTTATACATTTCCCGGATTCCCTTTAAAGAGGGGTGTTTCAAGTGTTCCGGAAGGTGGTCGGACTCCCCTGTTTGGGGCGTTGGGGGGCTTTTTCACCATTGGGGGCCAGAGCCGATAGCTTGATGGCTGAGCGGGAAATGTGCTTCCCAAAAGGTGTGGGGTAGCAACCAAGGGGGGAGAACGAAACCCTCGTTTGGGGGTGGAAATTTATCAGAGCCTGAAAGGTAAGGAGGTCCGTTCCCCCACGCTCCGTAGGGAGCACCATGGTCTTATCGTAGATGCAGCCTCAACTGGGCCCGTGGGGTGTGGGGGAGAGTGTGACATAGAGAACTTGGGGAAAAAAAAAAAATTGAAAAACCCCACGGGCCCGCAGCGTTTGGGTAATTTAGGGGGTTTAATGGCACAGGGAGGGAGCCCGCAACAGCGAGTTGCGAAACCAGACGGGAGAGACAAGTGCCTGGATTAGGCCTGTCCGCTTTTGTGAAGGAGGGGCGTACTCTGCAAAGTTGTAGAGCTGAAATGCAGGTCAGGTACCCCTTTATGTTAGCGGAAACGACAGGGGTTTCCGGGTCACGCCGGTTCTTTGCATCTGGGGGGAGGAAACAATGGAGTTGTCAAAACCCTGATGGGGGATCATGGAGCGGGCGTCCTTCCCCGGGAGGAAAAGCAGCTCCGTCTTTCCCAGGTTCGCTTGAGGTGGGATCCGTCATCCACACTGATATGTCTCCCAACAGCAGAGATGCGATTCGCCACCTGGTTATCAGAAGGGGGAAAGGAGAAATTAATTGTGTGTCGTCTGCGTAGCAATGATAGGAGCGACCATGTGAGGATATGACAGAGCCAGGTGACTTGGTGTATAGAGAGAATAGGAGAGGGCCTAGAACTGAGCCCTGGGGGACACCAGTGGTGAGAGCACGTGGTGCGGAGACAGATTCTCGCCACGCCACTGGTAGGAGCGACCTGTCAGGGAGGACCCCAATCCAAGAGTGAGCGCGCCGGAGATGCCCAACTCGGAGGGGGGGGAGAGGAGGATCTGAGGTTCACAGTATCAAAGGCAGCAGATAGGTCTAGAAGGATAAGAGCAGAGGAGAGAGTTAGCTTTAGCAGTGCGGAGAGCCTCCGTGACAGAAGAGCAGTTCTCAGTTGAATGACAGTCTTGAAACCGACTGGTTTGGATCAGAATGTAATTCTGAGAGAGATAGCAGGAGAGTTGGCTAGAGACTGCCGCTCCAGAAAGTTTTTGGAAATAAAAGGAAGAAAAAATAATGGTCTGTAGTTGTGACATCGGAGGCACGAGTGTAGTTTTTTGAGGAGGCGTGGCAACTCTCGCTCTGAAGACGGAAGGACATAGCCCGCAGTCAAGGAGAGTTGGATGAGCGGAGGTGGAGGTAGGGGAGAAGGTCCCCGGAAATGGTCTGGAGAAGAGAGGAGGGATAGGGTCAAGGGGGCAGGTTTGTTGGGCGGCCGGCCCGTCACAAGTCGCAAGATTTCATCGGGAAAAGAGAGAGGGGAGAAAAAAGTCAAACCATAGGGTAGGGCAGTGTGAGCAGGACCGCGGTGCATTTAAACTTAATAAATGAGGATCGGATTCGTCACCTTCTTTTCAAAATGGTTGAGAAGTCATCCACAGAGAGGGAGGAGGAGGGGGCGGAGGAGGGATTCAGCAGGGAGGAGAAGGTGGAAGAGCTTCCTAGGGTTAGAGGCAAGGCTTGAAATTTAGAGTGGTAGAAAGTGGCTTTAGCAGCGGAAACAGAGGAAGAGAATGTAGAGAGGAGGGAGTGAAAAAAATGACAGGTCTGCAGGGAGTCTAGTTTTCCTCCATTTCGCTCGGCTGCCCGGAGCCCTCTTCTTTGAGCTCGCAATGAGTCGTCAAGCCACGGAGAGGAGGGGAGGACCCAGCCGGCGGGAGGATAGGGGACATAGAGAGTCAAAGATGCAGAAAGGGGGAAAAGGAGGGTTTAGGGGGCAGAATCAGGAGATCGAGGGAGAAGGATTTTAAAAGGGAAGAGATGATAGGATGGAAGAGGAGAGAGTAGCGGGAGAGAGGGGAGCGAAGGTTGCGACGGCACATTACCATCTAAATAGGGGCAGAGTGAGTAGTGTTGGAGGAGAGCGAAAGAGAAAAGGATACAAAGTAGTGGTCGGAGACTGGAGGGGAGTTGCAGTGAGATTTGTAGAAGTACAGCATCTAGTAAAGATGAGGGCAAGTGTATTGCCTGCCTTGTGAGTAGGGGGGACGGTGAGAGGGTGAGGTCAAAAGAGGAAGGAGTTGGAAAAAAGGAGGCAGAGAGAAATGAGTCAAAGGCAGACGTAGGGAGGTTAAAGTCACCCAGAACTGTGAGGGGTGAGCCATCCTCAGGAAAGGAAACTTAACCAAGGCGTCCAAGCTCATTGATGAAACTTCCAAGGGAAACCTGAGCGAGGGCGATAAATGATAAGGATGTTAAGTTGAATGGGGCTAGTGACTGTGACAGCAGGATTCAAATGAGGAGATAGACAGATGGGTCAGGGCAAAAGAGAGAATGTCCACTTGGGAGAGATGAGGATTCCTGTGCCACCGCCGCGCTGACCAGATGCTCTCGGGGTATGCGAGAACACATGATTCAGCGAGGAAAAAAGCAGCAGGAGTAGCAGTGATTTTGTGGTATCCTGTTTTCCCCTCAGCGCCAAGAAGTCGGGGACTGGAGGGAGGTAGGCTGAGATGAACTTGCCTTGTTTCCCGCGAACGGCAGTTCCAGAGTGCCCAGACCGGAACTCCACGGGTGTGCGGCGGACCACCAGATTGAGTGGCGCAGCCAGCGGGTGAAGGTTTATGGCCTGTGCAGGAGGAGGAACGGGAAGACAGAACAAGTTGAAGGGGTACAGAAAAGCTACAATAATCCCAAAGGGTGGAATGAAATAACAAAACATCTGGAAAGCGAGAGAGCGGGGCCCCCCTCATTACTTTTCACTGAAACACTAAAAATAACTTACAATTCCACTTTAAATTAAAATTTGTTGTAAACTACAGGGGTTCAATGTTTTTGGGAAAGCTCAATTTTTTATTCGCTGCAAAACTTGGACGTATTTTCAGTGAAACCCCCAGGGACCGTTCCTATGACGCCATAGCTAACTAGCATGCTAGTTCCCAAAATAACAATTTAGTATAAAATTTCCCCTTACAAATACCAATGGGGTTTTTAACAGAAAACAGATCTTTTCGGTGTGTCTAACGTTTTTAAATTTTTGGGGGTTGTTTTGACAGTTTGAGTGAGTACGTCGTAACTTATTCAGCAGTTAGTTAGCTAGCTAGAAATTTTAGCAATTAGCTAGCCCTTGCTCTCGTCAACGAACCAAACCCCTCCTCCCAGGGTATAAAAACCCACAGAGAGAGCCAACTAACTTTAATAGTCACCCAAATGATTTAATTCCTTTTGAAGACTCTGGTTACAGTATGTAAAAAATAAAATTAAAAAAATGTAGGTTAAAAAATTACCTTGTACTACTTTTAGCTATTTAAGTGAAAAAAGCTAGCTACGAACGTTTACCATTTCCGTCTGTCCCAACGTTCGCGCTTTTAGTATCCAGGTAGCAAAAAGTAGTACATTTGAGACAGAAAAATTTTTATTGTAACACCCCTGGCCGGGGGATCTATATGTTGAGCAGGGTGTTCAAATTTTAGTGTTTTTATTTTATGTTGGGGGTTTTAGTTGTTTTTGTTTCTAGTTGGTGAGTGACTCCCCAAAAGAGGCAACGAGTTCAGCTGTGGCGGTTGTCTTGATTGGGAGCCATATTTTTAAAATGTCTGTTTTTCCCTTTGTGTTTGTGGGTTCTTTTTCCCTTTGGTTTTTTGTTTTTTTTCCGTGGAACCCCTAGTGTTTTTGTTTTTTTTTATTTCAGATTTTTCCTAAAGAAAAATAAACATTTCTTCATCCGCTCCCTTGGTCTATTCCCCAGACGATCGTACAGAAAACCCACCCTCACAGGACCAAGCAGGGTCCCGGGGCAGGGACCTGGGGTGGGGGATCTTTAAAGGGGGGGGCCCTCCTGGGAGGAAACCTGGGCGGGAGGTCGCCGGCCTTTAGTGAACAGTAGAGAGGGGACGGGAAAAGAGAGGAGCAAACCCATGATCTGCGTCGTCGGGCGACGAGAGGCAAACCCCAAAAAAAATTAGGGGGGGCAAGGGCGGACGACGGGGTGACGGAGGCAGGGGAAAAGGGGGGTTTCAAAAGGACCACCCGGTTTCGGGGCCACTGGTCAAGAGGAAAGAAGGTTAGAGGCACGGCGGAGGGTACTGGGGGGTGTTACCAAACCGGTCCCGGCCCGTTCCAACCCGGGGTAGAGCCGTGGTGTGTGTCCCCAAACGGTCCGGCCTGTTACGGCCCCTCCCCAAATGTACGGTGCGCGTCGCCGCCCGGTCCGGC
>JAGTTL010001005.1:0-7500 GCA_036851935.1 Coregonus suidteri
CGCTTCTATTGCAACATTGTTGTACAGCGTTTGCTATGGAAATTTGTTTACCCACCAGGCATGCCAGACGGAGGAAAGCTAAGAAAAGTTTAAAAAGGTTTGATGATGGGGACAGAACCATGAATGCCCTGTTTGCAGATCTTACCAGTTGCAAAACAAGAACAAATTTAATATTTAAATACCAAACGAGGGCACATATGGAAAATAGTTATTTTGCAACAAGTTCCCTTTCTCAAAAAGAGAGGCATCAGCCAAGGATTGTCACGGATTCTGCGAGGCTGCTCCTCCTCCTAGTTCGGGCAGGCTTCGGCGTTTGTCTTCCCCGTCCCCGAGAGTACTAGCTGCCACCGTTGAATGTTTCTATGTTTGATTGCTTTTGTCTGTCTTTTACACCTGTGTCCGTTTGTGTCTTGATTACGTGTTCTATAAGTGCCTGTTTTGTATTGGTTAGGTTGTTGTGTTGTTTTTTCGCCTGTCCGTAGTGCTGCGTGTTTTTGTATCTGTTTCGTTGTTTATTGTTTTACGCATAGTTTTGCGTATTTGGCTCTCCTCTCTGTTTTTTCTTGAGGCCGTTTACTGTATCTTTGCCTTGTGGTTTCACAAGTAAACTTTGTTGGACTAAGCTTCGGTGTCCTGCGCCTGATTCCCACACCACATACACCTCAGCCTTGACAAGGATGTCAGATCAGCATTTTTTGAAAGAAGCTGACCAGGAGCAACACGTAATCAAACAGTAAACTTATATAATAATGGAACTGTATTGAAACAAGGGCCAAAAAACAAGGCAATAGCCTATTCAAGCCTCCAGGCTTTTGAGAATATGTTTGCTACCCCTAAAAGCAGAAGCTGAACTCATCTCAGAAGAAACTGAGGAACAAGTCAAGGAGGGAGATGGAAAAAAAGCAGGCCCCAACGGTTCTGTGACCCAGCAAAGAAGCCCTCAGTGTCCCCTCTACATACCTCACCTGCAGCAGACAAAGCCAAGGACATGCCTACAACACCAAGAACACCTGCTATGCAAACGTTTCCACAACACCCTCTCTCTCTCGTCGAAGCAGAGGTCATAGAACTCAGAGAGAACAAGCTTCAAGAGGAGGACACTGTCCAGAAACTAAAAAGAAGGGATGAAACAGTTCAGGGAGGAGAGCAGAGCATCTATTGCTAAATTAGAAATTAGAATGAACAAACTGAGTCAGAACAAATGATGACCTCAGAGACCATCTGAGCACAACAAGAAAGGAGCTAGAGGCAGAGAGGTACAATTGACACCCTCACCAGCCAGCTAGTCAATATGTCCTCTGCATCTAGAGAACATGTTCCACCAGCTCTGGTACAACACAAGCAGAACCTGAGACCAGCATGGCCTCCACCACACAGCCTGATGACACTGCACCCGCCAACCAGTCTGCTCCAGCCCAGATCTGCCAACCAGCCGTCCCAGTCTGCCTCTCTAGGACCAGGTCAGCCTACCCTGCTTCCCAGTCTGCTCCAGCACAGTGTGCTCCAGCCCAGGTCAACCTACCAGCCTCTAAGTCTGCTCCACAAGCCCAGATCTGCCAACCAGCGTCCCAGTCTTCTCCAGCCCAGGTCAGCCAACCAAGCCTCCCAGTCTGCTCCAGCCCAGGTCAAGAATACCAGTCTCCCAGTCTGCTCCCACCCAGACAGTCACCCACAACTGCAATCCTTATTGATTCAAATGGGGAAGTTCTTAGTCCAGCGAAGGAAAAGATATTTCCCTAGACACCATGTGTATAAGTTCTGGTGTCCTACAACTGACCAGTGCAATGCAGCTACTCAGTCAGACCAGGATTTGACAACCCCTGACAACATCATCATCCACACTGGCACAAACGACCTTCATGCCAAAGGTGACAATGTATCTGGGGCAGGAGAGAAGAGTAGCAGAACGGGCACAGGCTATGTTCCCAACAACCAATATAGTTGTGTCCACCCTCCTACTAAGAAAATACTTCCCAGGACAGTTGATCGACAAAATAAATCAACAGATCACTGGTTGACTGTGCCTCACTGCTCAACGTTAGAATGGCTCACCATCCCACTCTGACATGTGAAACACTTATACGATAATGTACATCTTGATCAGGACAGTGTCAGAACTTTTGCTAAGGACCTAAAGGATACAACACTTGGCAGGGACCCACACACCCATCACCCCAGCAGCAGAGCCCCCCTGCCCCACCTTCTGAAACAACAGTACCCTGTAGCTCAGCTGGTAGAGCACGGCGCTTGTAACGCCAAGGTAGTGGGTTCGATCCCCGGGACCAACCATACACAAAAATGTATGCACGCGTGACTGTAAGTCGCTTTGGATAAAAGCGTCTGCTAAATGGCATATTATATTATATATATATTATATTATATCCCCAGGAGAGAAGAGCCAGACACGGCTTATTACAGCACAGCTCTACAAGACCGGGCCCAACACAGCACAGATTTACCAGACCAGACCCTCCTCAGGACAGCACGACCAGACCAGGCCCGCCTCAGGACAGCACGACCAGACCCGTCCCATCACAACACAGCTCTACCAGACCCGGCCCATCACAACACAGCTCTACTAGACCCGGCCATCACAACAATCAGCTCTACTAGACCCGGGCCCATCACAACACAGTTCTACTGGACCCGGCCCATCACACACACAGCACTGACCACTACTCCAGGGTCGGGAAGATCACTGTCCTTCAGAGAAGTACAACCACATGATGCAGTCCACAACCATGTATCATTCAGATCATCAGCCTACATATGCTGAGGTAACCTCTGGCAAAAGACAACTAGAAACTATCAGAGATAGGAGAGGTGCGCCAACTACTACATCTAATATGGCAGACTACTGGCTAAGACAGACCCTTTAATTCACACGCACGGCGCACACGCGCACACACACAGGGGGGGTTGCAGATATTGCATTGCATTGCTTGTATTTTTTGGGCCATTCTTATTAATTGTTTACAACTATCCTTTATTTTATTGGCAATGGATTATAATAATAGTGATTGTAATGGTGTGTGTGTGTGTGTGATGTATGTTATATATATATATATATATATATATATTATATATATATATATATATATATATATATCTATAATATATATAATATATATATGTAATATATATAATATATACAGTGGGGGGAAAAAAAGTTTTAGTCAGCCACCAATTGTGCAAGTTCTCCCACTAAAAAAGATGAGAGAGGCCTGTAATTTTCATCATAGGTACACTGTCAACTATGACAGACAAAATGAGAAAAAAATCCTGAAAATCATATTGTAGGATTTTTAATGAAATTATTGGCCAATTATGGTGAAAATTACGTATTTGGTCAATAACAAAAGTTTCTCAATACTTTTGTTATATACCCTTTGTTGGCAATAACACAGGTTCAAACGTTTTCTGTAAGTCTTCACAAGGTTTTCAACACACTGTTGCTGGTATTTTGCCCATTCCTCCATGCAGATCTCCTCTAGAGCAGTGATGTTTTGGGGCTGTCGCTGGGCAAACACAGACTTTTCAACTCCCTCCAAAGATTTTCTATGGGGTTGAGATCTGGAGACTGGCTAGGCCACTCCAGGACCTTGAAAATGCTTCTTACGAAGACACTCCTTCGTTGCCCGGGGCGGTGTGTTTTTGGGATCATTGTCATGCTGAAAGGACCCAGGCCACGTTTTAATCTTCATGCCCTTGCTGATGAAGGAGGTTTTTCACTCAAAATCTCCGCGATACATGGTCCCATTCATTCTCTTTCCTTTACACGGATCAGTCGTCCTGGTCCCTTTGCAGAAAAACACAGCCCCAAAGCATGATGTTTTCCCACCCCATGCTTCACAGTAGGTATTGGTGTTCTTTGGATGACAAACTCAGCATTACTTTGTGTTCCCTTTCTTTGTCCTCCAAACACGACGAGTGAGTTTAAATTACCAAAAAGTTATATTTTGGTTTCATCATCCATCGACCATATGACATTCTCCCCAATCCTCTTTCTGGATCATCCAAATGCACTCTAGCAAAACTTCAGCACGGGCCTCTGGACATGTTACTGGTCTTAAGCAGGGGGACAGGGGGGACACGTCTGGCACTGCAAGGGATTGAGTCCCTATGCGGCGTAGTGTGTTACTGATGGTAGGCTTTGTTACTACCTTTGGGTCCCAGGATTTTTTGCTCACGTTCTTGTGATCTATTTTGACCCCCCGGGGTGAGATCTTGCGTGGAGCCCCAGATCGAGGGAGATTATCAGTGGTCTTGTATGTCTTCCATTTCCTAATAATTGCTCCCAGACAGTTGATTTCTTCAAACCAAGCTGCTTACCTATTGCAGATTCAGTCTTCCAGCCTGGTGCAGGTCTACAATTTTGTTTCTTCTGGTGTCTTTTGACAGCTCCTTGGTTCTGGCCATAGTGGAGTTTTTGGGGAGTGTGACTGTTTGAGGTTGTGGACAGGTGTCTTTTATACTGATAACAAGTTCAAACAGGTGCCATTAATACAGGTAACGAGTGGAGGACAGAGGAGCCTCTTAAAGAAGAAGTTTGTAACTTGTAGACCTGCAACCCAGGCTGGGGAAGACTGAATCTGCAATAGGTAAGCAGTGGCCTGAGAGACTTAGGTGGTAATCATCATTTGCATAAGCAGTGAATATCACTTATTATAAATGAGATCATTAACTATCAGCTCTTGGAATATCCAGGGCCTGTACTCTTCACATTTGGTTATAAAACAACAAATCCAGAATTGATTAAAAACATCAAGGGACAGGGACATCATAATCCTACTGGAAACATGGTGTCGTGGAGACATAGATACTCAGTGTCCCTCAGGCTATAGAGAAAGTTTACTACCATCAATCAAACATAAAAAATGTTAAACGGGGCCGAGACTCAGGTGGAATCATCATTTGGCATAAGCAGGACTTAGCACTGAATGAAATGAAAAAAAGGTACTAATCACATTTGGTTAAAACTTAACAAAGGTACAATCTATTGTGACAATGATGTATACATATGTGCAGCTTATGCTCCTCCCTCAGATTCATCATATTATGATGATCAGTTTTTTGACAATCTCCATACAGAAATCATTCAATTTCAGGCAGAGGGTAAAGTGCTTCTTTGTGGAGATTTCAATGCAAGAACAGGTTCTGAGCCTGACTACACTGATGCGGGAGGTAACCACCACATATTGGGACACCCTCCTTGTACAGTAGCCCAATTATAAATAATAGAAACAGTCCTGACCAAATACTGAACAAAAATGGGAAGGAGTTAGTGCATCTCTGTCGAGCCTTAGGCCTGTACATGCTTAATGGTAGAATCAGAGGGGACTCTTTAGGTCAGTTTACTTACTGCTCAGCTCTTGGGACAAGTGTAGTCGATTATGCCATCACTGACATTGACCCCTCCTCCATTAGTGCATTCACTGTCAGACCACAGACACCATTGTCAGATCACAGTCAGATCAACGTGTTTCTGAAGAAATTAACCGGCAATATTCATTCAAAAAAAACAGCCGAATAAACTCTACAACATGAACCAATCGTACAGATGGGCTCAAAACAGTGCAGAGAGATTCATTGAAACATTGAACTCAAATGAAATGATGAACTCTATACAGTTTTTCAATTACTCACAATACCAAAACAATAAAGAAGGTGTCAATTCGGCTACTCAAAACATAAATAACATTTTCCAAAAAGCAGCATCGAAAGCAAATTTGAAAAAACCAAAGAAATGCAAAATCAGAAACAAAAAACAAAATGTTTCTGAAAAATGGTTTGATAACGAATTAAAACAATTAGAAAACACCTAAGACAAATTTCAAATGAAAAAACATAAGCAGCAAAACAACCCAGATCTACGCTATGAATACTTTGAAACTCTGAAACAGTATAAACATACACTAAAACGCAAGAAATTGAATTATACCAACAAGACACTTGATGAAATTGAAAGTGCAATTGACCAAAATCAGTTCTGGGACATGTGGAACAATTTAAGCATGACAAAGCCACAAGAATTAGCCATAAAAGATGAAGGAATTTGGAAAACGTATTTTGATAATCTATACAAAAACATCCCACAAAAAGAATTACAACAGAACCAATTAGAAATTCAAGAAAAATTGAACATCCTTGAATCGGTCATTAAAAAACAACCAAAATCCATTAGATTACCCAATAACCCAACAAGAACTAAATGAAAAGCTCAAATCTATAAAATCAAAGAAGGCTTGTGGTCTAGATAACATCAGAAATGAAATGCTGAAAAACAGCACACCTGAGTTGCAAAATGCTGTGCTTAAGTTGTTCAACATAGTTTTATCTTCTGGCTGCTTCCCTGATGTCTGGAACCAGGGGCTCATCTCCCCTATCCACAAATGTGGAGACAAATCAGACCCCAATAATTACAGGGGAATTTGCGTAAACAGCAACTTGGGAAAGGTTTTCTGTAGCATTTTGAATTCAAGAATTCAAACCTTTCTTCAAGAGAAAAATGTAATAAGTAAAGGTCAAATTGGCTTTCTCCCTAACCATCGCACTACTGACCATATATACACCTACACACACACTAATTAATAAACACGTCCACCAAAAAAAAAGAGGGCAAAATATTTGCTTGCTTTATTGACTTTAAAAAAGCATTTGATTCTATTTGGCATGAAGGGCTATTCTACAAATTCTCCAAAGTGGGCTTGGGTGGTAAGGTGTATGACTTAATAAAATGTATGTACACAGAAAACAAGTGTGCAATAAAAATCAAAAACCAAAGAACAGAATTCTTTTCACAACGTCGAGGTGTGAGACAAGGCTGCAGTTTGAGTCCAAATCTTTTCAACATTTATATCAATGAGTTAGCAGACATGTTAGACCATTCTCCAGCCCCAGGACTTACACTATTTGACACAGAGGTAAAATACCTGCTATATGCTGATGACTTGGTACTTCTATCACCAACCAAAGAAGGTCTTCAACAGAACCTTAACATTCTAGAGCAATATTGCAATAATTGGGCCCTGGCAGTAAATTTAAAAAAAAACTAAAATCATGATTTTCCAAAAAAAAAACAGATGTCAGAAACACAAATATAAATTCACCCTGAACAACACCATAATTGAACACACTAAAAATTACACATACCTTGGTCTGACCATATCTGCATCGGGAAACTTTAATATGGCAGTGAATGCACTCAAAGAAAAAGCCCGCAGAGCATTGTATGCAATAAAAATGAAATTATTCAAAATCAATATCCCAATTAGAATTTGGACCAAAATATTTGACAGTGTAATCCTACCAATAGCTCTTTATGGAAGTGAGGTTTGGGGGCCACTCAATAAACTGGACTTTAAAATATGGGACAAACATCCAATTGAAGCCCTACATGCAGAATTCTGTCGGAATATTCTTCAAGTCCAGAGAAATACACCAACTAATGCATGTAGGGCAGAATTGGGCCGCTTTCCAGTAGTAATAAAAATACAGAAA
>JAGTTL010001005.1:17500-20000 GCA_036851935.1 Coregonus suidteri
CAGTCAGGGGAAGTGATTTGATTTAAGGAAAGACACTAGTGGTAGCTCTTATTTTTTTCCTTTTTTAATAAAAATCATGTTGCACAATGTGAAAAATATTACTCACATCTAAGACAAACTAACTATGGTATAAAAAAAAAAACATTCAGCATTGTGGTGTATAAATTAGTCTGAAAGAGCAGCTGGTCAGTAAAGACAGACTTCATCACAGTAGGCAACGGGATGGAGACTGGTCCAGGGTCCCGGTTGTCGACTTTGTCTTGGGAATGTCCACGGTATTAATAACTGAAGACTTTAGCTGGGGGGGAAATAAGGGATTGACATAAGTTTAATTCACTGTTTTGTGATGTCATAATCGACCAAGAGCAGTTAAAATTACATGTGTCGAATATTCATAAACACAAACAAACATTCACATCTTCCTAGCTGGGACCACAACAGAAGTATTCAGAATGTAGACACGTCAAAGTACTGAAAAGACAAGAGGATATCCTCAGAGAACATGAACATTATTATGGTAAGGAGAGAGTCCCAAGTAGAGAGTTGGGGTGTTACAACTTACCGTAGCTAAGGAGTTCATTAGTGGATACTATCCTCAGAAAGAATAGGCTCCAAAGCACACATTATCTGGTCTGGTTTAGAAACTCTGTGGTCACAACTTACCATAAAGAGTATGGCTACAGTAGTAGCTAGCTAGTTAAACAGCAGTAGCTAGCTAGTTAAACAGTAGTAGCTAGCTAGTTAAACAGCAGTAGCTAGCTAGTTAAACAGCAGTAGCTAGCTAGTTAAACAGCAGTAGCTAGCTAGTTAAACAGCAGTAGCTAGCTAGTTAAACAGCAGTAGCTAGCTAGTTAAACAGCAGTAGCTAGCTAGTTAAAAGCAGTAGCTAGCTAGTTAGTAGCAGTAGCTAGCTAGTTAAACAGTAGTAGCTAGCTAGTTAAACAGCAGTAGCTAGCTAGTTAAACAGCAGTAGCTAGCTAGTTAAACAGTAGTAGCTAGCTAGTTAAACAGCAGTAGCTAGCTAGTTAAACAGTAGTAGCTAGCTAGTTAAACAGTAGTAGCTAGCTAGTTAAACAGCAGTAGCTAGCTAGTTAAACAGCAGTAGCTAGCTAGTTAAACAGCAGTAGCTAGCTAGTTAAACAGCAGTAGCTAGCTAGTTAAACAGCAGTAGCTAGCTAGTTAAACAGCAGTAGCTAGCTAGTTAAACAGCAGTAGCTAGCTAGTTAAACAGCAGTAGCTAGCTAGTTAAACAGCAGTAGCTAGCTAGTTAAACAGCAGTAGCTAGCTAGTTAAACAGCAGTAGCTAGCTAGTTAAACTCTGTGGTCACAACTTACCATAAAGAGTATGGCTACAGCAGTAGCTAGCTAGTTAAACAGCAGTAGCTAGCTAGTTAAACTCTGTGGTCACAACTCTGAGTTGGGGTTAAATTACTGTTAGAAGTTGAGTTGTTAGTTAGTGTTCTGAGTTGAGGTTAACTTACTGTTAGAAGTTCATTTTTTGTAATTTTGGATTTTTTTAACTTTTTTTTAGGGGGTAGATCAGCTTTAATATTGCAGATAGATTGTAACTTCAATCAATGTAATTGTCTGCATCACTTCCAATCCCCCATATGTTTTTTTCCCCTCGCAAATATATATATATATATATATATGTATGTAAACTTCCGACTTCAACTGTAGACAGACAGACAGACAGACAGACAGACAGACAGACAGACAGACAGACACAGACAGACAGACAGACAGACAGAGTCTTCCTTGGAGAGAGGAGAACGGGTGAAACTGATATGAGGGGGGACACACACAGGAGGGTTATGGAGAGGATGTGTGTATGGTCATCGGCAGCCAAGACTAATGGGACTTGTGGAGTCAAATAAATGTCTGCGTGTGTATGTATGTGTGCTCACCAGCTCGTGGAGGAAGTGGTCCGTCTGTACCAGCTGGAAGGGGCGTAGTTCATCCTGGATGGCCCCGCCCCCTCCCTCCATATCATGGCGTGCGAGTCGCGAGGTGATGATGCGTTGGACGATGTTGACCAATGAGCTGTGGGCGCCGTACAGCTGTAACCAAGGGTCAGACGATAGGGGTCAAAGTTTCAACTTTTTTATTCATCAAATATAAGACTTGACACTAGCAGCAGTAAAATAATTTGGTTGCAAAGCTTACTGGCCTGTCCTACACCATTGAAGGCCGGCCCTTCACCATAGAAATATAATTATTATGGTGGTGCATTATTGCCATGGTAAATTGGAATGTTCAGTCAATGAGCATTATGGGTAATACACCTCTCCTGAATTAAACAAGCATAGAAAGAGGTCTTGGCTGATTTATTTTGATTTTCACATGACGTCAAGCAAAGAGGCACTGAGTTTTAAGGTAGGCCTTGAAATACATCCACAGGTACACCTCCAATTGACTCAAATGATGTCAATTAGCCTATCAGAAGCTTCTAAAGCCATGACATCATTTTCTGGAATTTTCCAAGCTGTTTAAAGGCACA
>JAGTTL010001006.1:0-5000 GCA_036851935.1 Coregonus suidteri
ACAGAGGACCATGCTCTACTAACTGAACTACAGAGGACCATGCTCTACCAACTGAACTACAGAGGACCATGCTCTACTAACTGAACTACAGAGGACCATGCTCTAACTGAACTACAGAGGACATGAACTACAGAGGACCATGCTCTACTAACTGAACTACAGAGGACCATGCTCTACTAACTGAACTACAGAGGACCATGCTCTACCTACTACAGAGGACCATGCTCTACTAACTGAACTACAGAGGACCATGCTCTACTAACTACAGAGGACCATGCTCTACCAACTGAACTACAGAGGACCATGCTCTACTAACTGAACTACAGAGGACCATGTCTCTAACTGAACTACACTACTACAGAGGACCATGTTCTACTAACTACAGAGGACCATGCTCTACTAACTGAACTACAGAGGACCATGTTCTACTAACTCCCATTTCATAACGTGGGGTAACCATTTCATAACGTGGGGTAACCATTTCATAATGTGGGGTAACCATTTCATAACGTGGGGTAACCATTTCATAATGTGGGGTAACCATTTCATAACGTGGGGTAACCATTTCATAACGTGGGGTAACCATTTCATAATGTGGGGTAACCATTTCATAACGTGGGGTAACCATTTCATAACGTGGGGTAACCATTTCATAATGTGGGGTAACCATTTCATAATGTGGGGTAACCATTTCATAACGTGGGGTAACCATTTCATAACGTGGGGTAAACATTTCATAACGTGGGGTAACCATTTCATAACGTGGGGTAACCATTTCATAACGTGGGGTAACCCTTTCATAACGTGGGGTAACCTTTCATAACGTGGGGTAACCCTTTCATAACGTGGGGTAACCCTTTCATAACGTGGGGTAACCCTTTCATAACGCGGGGTAACCCTTTCATAACGCGGGGTAACCCTTTCATAACGCGGGGTAACCCTTTCATAACGCGGGGTAACCCTTTCATAACGCGGGGTAACCCTTTCATAACGCGGGGTAACCCTTTCATAACGCGGGGTAACCATTTCATAACGCGGGGTAACCATTTCATAACGCGGGGTAACCATTTCATAACGCGGGGTAACCATTTCATAACGCGGGGTAACCATTTCATAACGCGGGGTAACCATTTCATAACGCGGGGTAACCATTTCATAACGTGGGGTAACCATTTCATAACGTGGGGTAACCATTTCATAACGTGGGGTAACCATTTCATAACGTGGGGTAACCATTTCATAACGTGGGGTAACCCTTTCATAACGTGGGGTAACCCTTTCATAACGTGGGGTAACCCTTTCATAACGTGGGGTAACCCTTTCATAATGTGGGGTAACCCTTTCATAACGCGGGGTAACCCTTTCATAACGCGGGGTAACCCTTTCATAACGCGGGGTAACCATTTCATAACGCGGGGTAACCATTTCATAACGTGGGGTAACCATTTCATAATGTGGGGTAACCATTTCATAACGTGGGGTAACCATTTCATAATGTGGGGTAACCATTTCATAACGTGGGGTAACCATTTCATAACGTGGGGTAACCATTTCATAACGCGGGGTAACCCTTTCATAACGCGGGGTAACCCTTTCATAACGCGGGGTAACCCTTTCATAACGCGGGGTAACCCTTTCATAACGCGGGGTAACCCTTTCATAACGCGGGGTAACCCTTTCATAACGCGGGGTAACCCTTTCATAACGCGGGGTAACCCTTTCATAATAACGCGGGTAACCCTTTCATAACGTGGGGTAACCCTTTCATAACGCGGGGTAACCCTTTCATAACGCGGGGTAACCATTTCATAACGCGGGGTAACCATTTCATAACGTGGGGTAACCATTTCATAACGTGGGGTAACCCTTTCATAACGTGGGGTAACCCTTTCATAACGCGGGGTAACCATTTCATAACGCGGGGTAACCATTTCATAACGCGGGGTAACCATTTCATAACGTGGGGTAACCATTTCATAACGTGGGGTAACCATTTCATAACGTGGGGTAACCATTTCATAACGTGGGGTAACCCTTTCATAACGCGGGGTAACCATTTCATAACGCGGGGTAACCATTTCATAACGCGGGGTAACCCCATTTAAACATTTCATAACGGGGTAACCATTTCATAACGCGGGGTAACCATTTCATAACGCGGGGGTAACCATTTCATAATGTGGGGTAACCATTTCATAACGTGGGGTAACCATTTCATAACGTGGGGTAACCATTTCATAACGTGGGGTAACCCTTTCATAACGCGGGGTAACCCTTTCATAACGCGGGGTAACCCTTTCATAACGCGGGGTAACCCTTTCATAACGCGGGGTAACCCTTTCATAACGCGGGGTAACCCTTTCATAACGCGGGGTAACCCTTTCATATAGCGGGGTAACCCTTTCATAACGTGGGGTAACCCTTTCATAACGTGGGGTAACCATTTCATAACGTGGGGTAACCATTTCATAACGTGGGGTAACCATTTCATAACGTGGGGTAACCCTTTCATAACGTGGGGGAACCCTTTCATAACGTGGGGTAACCCTTTCATAACGTGGGGTAACCCTTTCATAACGCGGGGTAACCCTTTCATAACGCGGGGTAACACTTTAATAACGCAGATAACCCTTTCATAACGTGGGGTAACCCTTTCATAACGTGGGGTAACCATTTCATAACGTGGGGTAACCCTTTCATAACGCGGGGTAACCCTTTCATAACGTGGGGGAACCTTTTCATAACGTGGGGTAACCATTTCATAACGTGGGGGAACCCTTTCATAACGTGGGGGAACCATTTCATAACGTGGGGGAACCCTTTCATAACGTGGGGGAACCATTTCATGGTTGTGTATCAGCAGCTCTGCTCTTGTCAGTCACTGCCAGTCAGTCCATTAGCCATGTCGGCTAACACTTTTTAAATGAGTAAATTGGTCCGAAACTTGTCTTGGTCTTGAATCGGTCTTGCTTTAGGTGGTCTCGAACACCGCTGATGCTAGACATGTAACTCAGTGGCCTCTGAAATGTCTGACACACATAACACCATGTTGATGTGCTGACCCTGTGTCATGTCTGACCGTTACATTGATGTCTTAATCCTGTTAGTAACATTGATGTCTTAACCCTGTTACACAGTAACCCTGTTGTGTCCTAACCCTGTTACACAGTAACCCTGTTGTGTAACCCTGTTGTGTAACCCTGTTGTGTAACCCTGTTACAGTAACCCTGTTGTGTAACCCTGTTGTGTAACCCTGTTGTGTAACCCTGTTGTGTCCTGTCCAGGGGCTACCAGCAGCATGATGCTCATGAGTTCCTGCGATACCTGTTGGACCATCTCCACAGAGAGCTACAGGGCCGTCTCAACGGAGCCAAGCACCTTCCACCGGATTCTGTCAAAGTATCTACAGACAACCCTACTCTGCCACCAGATGGGCTCGCACTGCCCCTGGACGGGGTGAAACTACCCACCACAGGGGGCAAATGCTGCATGTAAGATCACTTCCTTTCTACTCTGATTAGAAAGTAGTGTCTGTCTGGTGTTTCCATGTACAGGGGCCATTGGCCGGCCATTGCGTCTGGATTTCAGGTAGAATACAACAGTTGAGAGAAGCTGCACCCTGAAGTATATTTAACACAGCAGGTGGCTTAGGGGACAGACAAGGCCATACTCAAACATTTTACGAGGCGACAGTACAGAATGTCACCTTTTATTTTTAGGGTATTTTCATATCTGTTTTACCGTTTAGAAATGAAGTTACTTTGTTTTTAGTCCCCCCGTTTAAAGGTGTCTCTAAGTATTTGGATAAATTCACTTAGTGTATTAAAGTAGTCAAAAGTGTAGTATTTGGTCCCATGTTCCTAGGACGCAATGATTACATCAGGCTTCTGACTCTACTGCTGTGGTGAGAGTTGGTGCTCTGCTCTTTAGGTACGCTTGTCTCTGTGGTGAGAGTTGGTGCTCTGCTCTTTAGGTACGCTTGTCTCTGTGGTGAGAGTTGGTGCTCTGCTCTTTAGGTACCTTGTCTCTGTGGTGAGAGTTGGTGCTCTGCTCTTTAGGTCCGCTTGTCTCTGTGGTGAGAGTTGGTGCTCTGCTCTTTAGGTACGCTTGTCTGTGGTGAGAGTTGGTGCTCTGCTCTTTAGGGACGCTTGTCTCTGTGGTGAGAGTTGGTGCTCTGCTCTTTAGGTACGCTTGTCTCTGTGGTGAGAGTTGGTGCTCTGCTCTTTAGGTACGCTTGTCTCTGTGGTGAGAGTTGGTGCTCTGCTCTTTAGGTAACCCGCTTGTCTCTGTGTGAGAGTTGGTGCTCTGCTCTTTAGGTACGCTTGTCTCTGTGGTGACCCTGTTGGTGCTCTGCTCTTTAGGTACGCTTGTCTCTGTGGTGAGAGTTGGTGCTCTGCTCTTTAGGTACGCTTGTCTCTGTGGTGAGAGTTGGTGCTCTGCTCTTTAGGTACGCTTGTCTGTGGTGAGAGTTGGTGCTCTGCTCTTTAGGTACGCTTGTCTCTGTGGTGAGAGTTGGTGCTCTGCTCTTTCGATACGCTTGTCTCTGTGGTGAGAGTTGGTGCTCTGCTCTTTAGGTACGCTTGTCTCTGTGGTGAGAGTTGGTGCTCTGCTCTTTAGGTACGCTTGTCTCTGTGGTGAGAGTTGGTGCTCTGCTCTTTAGGTACGCTTGTCTCTGTGGTGAGAGTTGGTGCTCTGCTCTTTAGGTACGCTTGTCTCTGTGGTGAGAGTTGGTGCTCTGCTCTTTAGGTACGATTGTCTCTGTGGTGAGAGTTGGTGCGCTGCTCTTTAGGTACGCTTGTCTCTGTGGTGAGAGTTGGTGCTCTGCTCTTTAGGTACGCTTGTCTCTGTGGTGAGAGTTGGTGCTCTGCTCTTTAGGTACGCTTGTTCTCTGTGGTGAGAGTTGGTGCTCTGCTCTTTAGGTACGCATTTGTCTCTGTGGTGAGAGTTGGTGCTCTGCTCTTTAGGTACGCTTGTCTCTGTGGTGAGAGTTGGTGCTCTGC
>JAGTTL010001006.1:12500-20000 GCA_036851935.1 Coregonus suidteri
CTTACTAGGTGAGTTCTACTGTAGAGTTGGAGCTCCCTACCTTACTTAGGTGAGTTCTACTCAAGGGCACACTAGGTGAGTTCGACTGTAACCTTAGATTGGAGCTCCCTACCTGTACCTTACTAGGTGAGTTCTACTGTAGAGTTGGAGCTCCCTAGAAACCTTACTATGGAGCTCCTACCTGTAGTTACTGGCTACTACTTGGAGCTCCCTACCTTACCCTTACTAGGTGAGTTCTACTAGAGTTGACTACTGTACCTTACTACTACTGTAGAGTTGGAGCTCCCTACCTGTACCTACTAGGTGAGTTCTACTGTAGAGTTGGAGCTCCCTACTGTACCTTACTAGGTAGTTCTACTGTAGAGTTGGAGCTCCCTACCTACTAGGTGAGTTCTACTGTAGAGTTGGAGCTCCCTACTGTACCTTACTAGGTGGTATTCTACTAGGTTAGCTCCCTACTACTAGGTGAGTTCTACTTAGAGTTGGAGCTCCCTACCTGTACCTTACTAGGTGAGTTCTACTGTAGAGCTACCTTACTGGAGCTGTAGAGTTTGAGCTCCCTACCTGTACCATTACTAGGTGAGTTCTACTGTAGAGTTCCCTACCTGTACCTTACTAGGTGAGTTTCTACTGTAGGTTGAGCCTACCTACCCTACTACTGTAGAGTTGGACTACTACTGTACCTTACTAGGTGACTGTAGAGTTCTACTGTAGAGTTAGAGTTGGAGCTCTACTACTAGCTCCCTACCTGTACCTTACTACTAGTTCTACTGTACTAGTTGGAGCTCCTACTACTACTACTAGGTGAGTGGAGCTCCCTCTACTGTAGAGTTGGAGCTCCCTACCTACTACTACCTTACTACTAGGAGTTCTACTGTAGAGTTGGAGCTCCCTACCTTACCTTACTAGGTGAGTTCTACTGTAGAGTACTGGAGCTCCCTACTACTACCTACTACTACCTTACTACTACTTCTACTGCTGGAGCTCCCTACCTGTACCTTACTAGGTGAGTTCTACTACTACTACTTCTACTACTACTCCCTACCTGTACCTTACTACTACTGTACTGACTACTACTACTGTAGAGTTGGAGCTCCCTACCTGTACCTTACTAGGTGAGTTCTACTGTAGAGTTACTACTACTTACTACTACTGTATAGTTGGAGCTTACTAGGTGACTGGACTACTTGTACTACTACTAGTGGTTGGAGCTTCACTACCTGGAGCTCCCTTACTAGGTAGTTCTACTGTAGTGTTGGAGCTACCCTAGGTACTACTGTGTGGAGCTCCCTACCTGTAACCTTACTAGGTGAGTTCTACTGTAGAGTTGGAGCTCCCTACCTGCACCAGGAAAGGTGAGTTCTACTGTAGAGTTGGAGCTCCCTACCTGTACCTTACTAGGTGAGTTCTACTGTAGAGTTGGAGCTCCCTACCTGTACCTTACTAGGTGAGTTCTACTGTAGAGTTTGGAGCTCCCTGCACCCTGTACCTACTAGAGTTGGAGCTCCCTACCTGTACCTTACTAGAGTTCTACTTTGGAGCTCCCTACTACTGTAGTAAGGTGAGTTCTACTGTCAGAGTTGGAGCTCCCTACCTGTACCTTACTAGGTGAGTTCTACTGTAGAGTTGGAGCTCCCCTACCTGTAGGTGAGTACTAGGTAGAGTTCTCCCTACCTGTAGAGTAGGTGAGTTCCCTGTAGAGTTGGAGCTCCCTGCTGTACCTTACCTTACTAGGTGAGTTCTACTGTAGAGTTGGAGCTCCCTACCTGTACCTTACTAGGTGGTGAGTTCTACTGTAGAGTTGGAGCTCCCTACCTGTACCTTACTAGGTGAGTTCTACTGTAGAGTTGGAGCTCCCTACCCGTACCTTACTAGGTGAGTTCTACTGTAGAGTTGGAGCTCCCTACCTGTACCTTACTAGGTGAGTTCTACTGTAGAGTTGGAGCTCCCTACCTGTACCTTACTAGGTGAGTTCTACTGTAGAGTTGGAGCTCCCTACCTGTACCTTACTAGGTGAGTTCTACTGTAGAGTTGGAGCTCCCTACCTTACTAGGTGAGTTCTACTGTAGAGTTGGAGCTCCCTACCTTACTAGGTGAGTTCTACTGTAGAGTTGGAGCTCCCTACCTTACTAGGTGAGTTCTACTGTAGAGTTGGAGCTCCCTACCTGTACCTTACTAGGTGAGTTCTACTGTAGAGTTGGAGCTCCCTACCTGTACCTTACTAGGTGAGTTCTACTGTAGAGTTGGAGCTCCCTACCTGTACCTTACTAGGTGAGTTCTACTGTAGAGTTGGAGCTCCCTACCTTACTAGGTGAGTTCTACTGTAGAGTTGGAGCTCCCTACCTGCACCTTACTAGGTGAGTTCTACTGTAGAGTTGGAGCTCCCTACCTTACTAGGTGAGTTCTACTGTAGAGTTGGAGCTCCCTACCTGTACCTTACTAGGTGAGTTCTACTGTAGAGTTGGAGCTCCCTACCTTACCTTACTAGGTGAGTTCTACTGTAGAGTTGGAGCTCCCTACCTGTACCTTACTAGGTGAGTTCTACTGTAGAGTTGGAGCTCCCTACCTGTACCTTACTAGGTGAGTTCTACTGTAGAGTTGGAGCTCCCTACCTGTACCTTACTAGGTGAGTTCTACTGTAGAGTTGGAGCTCCCTACCTGTACCTTACTAGGTGAGTTCTACTGTAGTGTTGGAGCTCCCTACCTGCACCTTACTAGGTGAGTTCTACTGTAGAGTTGGAGCTCCCTACCTGTACCTTACTAGGTGAGTTCTACTGTAGAGTTGGAGCTCCCTACCTGTACCTTACTAGGTGAGTTCTACTGTAGAGTTGGAGCTCCTACCTACCTGTACCTCTACTAGGTGAGTTCTACTGTAGTGAGTTCTTGGAGTTGGAGCCCTACCTGTACCTTACTAGGTGAGTTCTACTGTAGAGTTGGAGCTCCCTACCTGTACCTTACTAGGTGAGTTCTACTGTAGAGTTGGAGCTCCCTACCTTACCTTACTAGGTGAGTTCTACTGTAGAGTTGGAGCTCCCTACCTGCACCTTACTAGGTGAGTTCTACTGTAGAGTTGGAGCTCCCTACCTGTACCTTACTAGGTGAGTTCTACTGTAGAGTTGGAGCTCCCTACCTTACCTTACTAGGTGAGTTCTACTGATAGAGTTGGAGCTCCCTACCTGTACCTTACTAGGTGAGTTCTACTGTAGAGTTGGAGCTCCCTACCTACCTTACTAGGTGAGTTCTACTGTAGAGTTGGAGCTCCCTACCTGTACCTTACTAGGTGAGTTCTACTGTAGAGTTGGAGCTCCCTACCTGTACCTTACTAGGTGAGTTCTACTGTAGAGTTGGAGCTCCCTACCTGTACCTTACTAGGTGAGTTCTACTGTAGAGTTGGAGCTCCCTACCTGTACCTTACTAGGTGAGTTCTACTGTAGAGTTGGAGCTCCCTACCTACCTTACTAGGTGAGTTCTACTGTAGAGTTGGAGCTCCCTACCTGTACCTTACTAGGTGAGTTCTACTGTAGAGTTGGAGCTCCCTACCTGTACCTTACTAGGTGAGTTCTACTGTAGAGTTGGAGCTCCCTACCTGTACCTTACTAGGTGAGTTCTACTGTAGAGTTGGAGCTCCCTACCTTACTAGGTGAGTTCTACTGTAGAGTTGGAGCTCCCTACCTGTACCTTACTAGGTGAGTTCTACTGTAGAGTTGGAGCTCCCTACCTGTACCTTACTAGGTGAGTTCTACTGTAGAGTGGAGCTCCCTACCTGCACCTTACTAGGTGAGTTCTACTGTAGAGTTGGAGCTCCCTACCTGTACCTTACTAGGTGAGTTCTACTGTAGAGTTGGAGCTCCCTACCTGTACCTTACTAGGTGAGTTCTACTGTAGAGTTGGAGCTCCCTACCTGTACCTTACTAGGTGAGTTCTACTGTAGAGTTGGAGCTCCTACCTACCTTACTAGGTGAGTTCTACTGTAGAGTTGGAGCTCCCTACCTGCACCTTACTAGGTGAGTTCTACTGTAGAGTTGGAGCTCCCTACCTGTACCTTACTAGGTGAGTTCTACTGTAGAGTTGGAGCTCCCTACCTGTACCTTACTAGGTGAGTTCTACTGTAGAGTTGGAGCTCCCTACCTGCACCTTACTAGGTGAGTTCTACTGTAGAGTTGGAGCTCCCTACTGTACCTTACTAGGTGAGTTCTACTGTAGAGTTGGAGCTCCCTACCTGTACCTTACTAGGTGAGTTCTACTGTAGAGTTGGAGCTCCCTACCTGTACCTTACTAGGTGAGTTCTACTGTAGAGTTGGAGCTCCCTACCTGTACCTTACTAGGTGAGTTCTACTGTAGAGTTGGAGCTCCCTACCTTACTAGGTGAGTTCTACTGTAGAGTTGGAGCTCCCTACCTGTACCTTACTAGGTGAGTTCTACTGTAGAGTTGGAGCTCCCTACCTGTACCTTACTAGGTGAGTTCTACTGTAGAGTTGGAGCTCCCTACCTGTACCTTACTAGGTGAGTTCTACTGTAGAGTTGGAGCTCCCTACCTGTACCTTACTAGGTGAGTTCTACTGTAGAGTTGGAGCTCCCTACCTGTACCTTACTAGGTGAGTTCTACTGTAGAGTTGGAGCTCCCTACCTGTACCTTACTAGGTGAGTTCTACTGTAGAGTTGGAGCTCCCTACCTGTACCTTACTAGGTGAGTTCTACTGTAGAGTTGGAGCTCCCTACCTGTACCTTACTAGGTGAGTTCTACTGTAGAGTTGGAGCTCCCTACCTGTACCTTACTAGGTGAGTTCTACTGTAGAGTTGGAGCTCCCTACCTGTACCTTACTAGGTGAGTTCTACTGTAGAGTTGGAGCTCCCTACCTGCACCTTACTAGGTGAGTTCTACTGTAGAGTTGGAGCTCCCTACCTGTACCTTACTAGGTGAGTTCTACTGTAGAGTTGGAGCTCCCTACCTGCACCTTACTAGGTGAGTTCTACTGTAGAGTTGGAGCTCCCTACCTGTACCTTACTAGGTGAGTTCTACTGTAGAGTTGGAGCTCCCTACCTGTACCTTACTAGGTGAGTTCTACTGTAGAGTTGGAGCTCCCTACCTTACTAGGTGAGTTCTACTGTAGAGTTGGAGCTCCCTACCTGCACCTTACTAGGTGAGTTCTACTGTGAGTTGGAGCTCTAATGTACTCAACTGCAGCTCTATTCTACTCTGTTGGTTGTCAGACTGCCTGCACCTTACTATTCAAGGGTTTTTCTTTATTTTTTACTATTTTCTACATTGTAGAATAATAGTGATGACATCAAAACTATGAAATAACACAAATGGAATCATGTAGTAACCAAAAAAGCCCTATTTGGTAAAAGACCAAGTCCATATTATGGCAAGAACAGCTCAAATAAGCAAAGAGAAACGACAGTCCATCATTACTTTAAGACATGAAGGTCAGTCAATACGGAACATTTCAAGAACTTTGAAAGTTTCTTCAAGTGCAGTCGCAAAAACCATCAAGCGCTATGATGAAACTGGCTATCATGAGGAAAGGAAGACCCAGAGATACCTCTGCTGCAGAGGATAAGTTCATTAGAGTTAACTGCACCTCAGATTGCAGCCCAAATAAATGCTCAACATCAACTGTTCAGAGGGGACTGTGTGAATCAGCCCTTCATGGTCGAATTGCTGCAAAGAAACCACTACTAAAGGACACCAATAAGAAGAAGAGACTTGCTTGGACTTAGAACCACGAGCAATGGACATCAGACCGGTGGAAATCTGTCCTTTGGTCTGATGAGTCCAAATTTTGAGATTTTTGGTTCCAACCGCCGTGTCCTTGTGAGACGCTGAGTAGGTGAACGGATGATCTCTACATGTGTGGTTCCCAACGTAAAGCATGGAGGAGGAGGTGTTATGGTGTGGGTTGATTTTCTGGTGACACTGTCAGAGATTTATTTAGAATTCAAGGCACACTTAACCAGCATGGCACAGCATTCTGCAGCGATATGCCATCCCATCTGGTTTGGGCTTAGTGGGACTATCATTAGTTTTCCAACAGGACAATGACCCAACACACCTCCAGGCTGTATAAGGGCTATTTGACCAAGGAGAGTAATGGAGTGCTGCATCAGATGACCTGGCCTCCACAATCCCCCGACCTCAACCCAATTGAGATGGTTTGGGATGAGTTGGACTGCAGAGTGAAGGAAAAGCAGCCAACAAGTGCTCAGCATATGTGGGAACTCCTTCAAGACTGTTGGAAAAGCATTCCAGGTGAAGCTGGTTGAGAGAATGCCAAGAGTGTGCAAAGCTGTCATCAAGGGTGGCTATTTTGAAGAACCTCAAATATAAAATATATTTAGATGTAACACTTTATTGGTTAATACATGATTCCATATGTGTTATTTCATAGTTTTGATGCCTTCACATTTATTCTACAATGTAGAAAATAGTAAAAAATAAATAAAAACCCTTGAATGGGTAGGTGTGTCCATACTTTTGACTGGTTTTGTATATCTCTTAGTAAAGGGTTTGTATGTAACAGCTACAGTGTCTTCAGAAAGTATTCAGATCCCTTGACTTGTTCACCTTTTGTTGTGTTACAAAATGGAGTACGTTACAGCCTGAATTCAAAATGGAGTAACGTCTCACCCATCTACACACAGTAACGACAGTGAAAAGATAGTTTTTAAAACATGTTTAAAAAAAATCAAATGCATAAATAACTCATTTACATAAGTATTCACACTCCTTAGTCAATACGTGTTAGAATCACCTTTGGCAGCGATTACAGCTGTGAGTCTTTCTGGGTAAAAGCTTTGCACACCTGGATTGTACAATATTTGCACATTATTCTTTAATTAATTCTTCAAGCTCTGTCAAGTTGGTTGTTGATCATTGCTAGACAGCCATTTTCAAGTCTTGCTGTAGATTTTCAAGCCGATTTTAAGTCTAAACTGCAACTACGCCACTCGGGAACATTTAATGTAGTCTTGGTAAGCAACTCCAGTGTATATTTGGACTTGTGTTTTAGGTTCTTGTCCTGCTGAAAGGTGAATTTGCCTCCCGGTGTCTTTTGGAAAGCAGACTGAACCAGGTTTTCCTCTAGGACTTTGCCTTTGCTTAGTTCTATTCCATTTATTTTTATCCTAGAAAACTTCCTAGTTCTTGCCGATGACAAGCATACCCATAACATGATGCAGCCACCACCATGCTTGAAAATCTGAAGAGTGGTACTCAGTGATGTTGTTGGATTTGCCCTAAACATAACTCTTTTTATTCAGTACATAAAGTGAATTTCTTTGCCACATTTTTTGCAGTATTACTTAAGTGCCTTGTTGCAAACAGGATGCATGTTTTGGAATATTTTTTATTCTGTAAGGCTCCCTTCTTTTCACTCTGTCAATTGGGTTAGTATTGTGGAGTAACTACAATGTTGTTGATCCATCCTCAGTTTTCTCCTGTCACAGCCATTAAACTCTGTAACTGTTTTAAAGTCACCATCGGCCTCATGGTGAAAT
>JAGTTL010001007.1:0-20000 GCA_036851935.1 Coregonus suidteri
CCTGCATACTCACCAGACATGTCACCCATTGAGCATGTTTGGGATGCTCTGAATTGACGTGTACGACAGCGTGTTCTAGTTTCTGCCAATATCCAGCATCTTCTCACAGCCATTGAAAAGGAGTGGGACAACATTCCACAGGCCACAATCAACAGCCTGATCAACTCTATGCGAAGGAGATCTGTCGCGCTGCATGAGGCAAATGGTGGTCACACCAGATACTGACTGGTTTTCTGATCCACGCCCCTACCTTTTAAAACAAGTTATCTGTGACCAGATGCATATCTGTATTCCCAGTCATGTGAAATCCATAGACTAGGGCCTAATGAATGTATTTCAGTTGACTGATTTCCTTCTATGAACTGGAACTGTTTCTATTTGTGTTCAGTATAGATTGTTGATGGTAATAATCATTCTATCGATCTGCGACATTATTCTGGTGACCAAGGCCTTATTTAGTATTCAACAGCATCACGTAATGACAGAAGAGAAGAATCCAATGACATAAACCTACTGAATGTCGGAAATTATAAGCAGAAAACGATCTAAATGGGGTTTAAAAAATGTTTTTACCCCATCGAAAAATCCTTCCAACATCTCTGGTAATGTGTGTGTACTTATAGTATGATAATGTGTGTGTACTTATAGTATGATAATGTGTGTGTACTTCTAGTATGATAATGTGTGTGTACTTCTAGTATGATAATGTGTGTGTACTTCTAGTATGGTAATGTGTATGTATTGTGTTACAGCCCATGCCGGTACTGTCAGTACTGCAACAACCCCAGCAGCTCTCCAGGTCGGGCCATATGTCCTTCGCCCCGGGACCGTTCCCGGACCACAGTCTGAGCTGGGATGAGAACACCATCCCCCGACAACCCTCACACTACAACAAGTACCACTTTACGTAAGTTACCACGACCACCCTCACTACAACAAGCAACACTTCACATACATTACCACGACAACCCTCACACTACAACAAGTACCACTTTACGTAAGTTATCACGACCACCCTCACTACAACAAGCAACACTTCACATACATTACCACGACAACCCTCACACTAGAACAAGTATCACTTTATGTATGTTACCTAACGCTAATACTTCCCCCCCTAGCCTCTAACCCTACTCACACTACAACAAGTACCACTTTACGTACGTTACCACAATCATCCTCACCACAACAAGTAACAGTTCATGTACATTGGATTGCCCTTTGTTGGCTATGCACCTTTTAACCCCATAGAGTTGATTTCCGAGGCCCCGCAGAAATCTAATTAGCATAATAAAAACAATCCGTTTTTGCATTGGATGCGTCTCAATGCACTGCATCCGCCTATATAACACTTCCTCATCTGCGGTGAAAGGTGGCAGAGCTAGAGCGCTGTTTGTTAGTCCATGACACATCCCGGAGATCGGTCTTCTCATGAAAACGTCTGTAGCGTCCGAACGGTTTGGGCTACAAACTACTGTAAAGATGAGACTCTCACGAACACCATGATCTCCGTTTTGCTCCACGACCCCCTACAAGCGTCTTGGGACCCGTCTGAAGTCGGTACAACCGATCTGCCAACTTCTGTCTGTAGTGTCTGAACAGTTTGGGCTGCACACTAATATGACCCCTCTGTGGAAAGGTGAGTCTCTCATGAACATGTCGGTTGATTTGTTCTAGGACGCCCACAAACCTCAGAAGACTCGTCTGAATGTTCCCCGGTACCAGTTGAAAAAATGTATGGAAGTACACTACCGGTCAAAAGTTTTAGAACACCTACTCATTCAAGGGTTTTTCTTTATTTGTACTGTTTTCTACATTGTAGAATAATAGTGAAGACATCAAAACTATGAAATAACACATATGGAATCATGTAGTAACCAAAAAAGTGTTAAACAAATCAAAATATATTTTATATTTGAGATTCTTCAAATAACCACCCTTTGCCTTGATAACTTTGCACACACTTGGCATTCTCTCAACCAGCTTCACCTGGAATGCTTTGCCAACAGTCTTGGAGTTCCCACATATGCTGAGCACTTGTTGGCTGCTTTTCCTTCACTCTGCCGTCCGACTCATCCTAAACCATCTCAATTTGGTTGAGGTCGGGGGATTGTTGAGGCCAGGTCATCTGATGCAACACTCCATCACTCTCCTTCTTGGTAAAATAGCCCTTACACAGGTCAATGTCCACTTGAAAAACCAATGATAGTCCCACTAAGACCAAACCAGATTGTATGGCGTATTGCTGCAGATTGCTGTGGCAGCCATGCTGGTTAAGTGTGCCTTGAATTCTAAGTAAATCACAGACAGTGTCACCAGCAAAGCACCCCCACACCATAACACCACCTCCTCCATGCTTTATGGTGGGAAATACACATGCAGAGATCATCCGCATGTGAATGATTCCATATGTGTTATTTCATAGTTTTGATGTCTTCACTATTATTCTGCAATGTAGAAAATAGTAAAAATAAAGAAACACCCTTGAATGAGTAGGTGTTCTAAAACTTTTGACCGGTAGTGTACACTCCTGACTCTAACCGTTACCTAACCCTCCTGACTCTAACCCTTACCTAACTCTAACCCTTACCTAACCCTAACACTCCTGACTCTACAATTACCAGTTCATGTATGTTACCTCACAACCTTTGTACAGTGAGGGGAAAAACGTATTTGATCCCCTGCTGATTTTGTACGTTTGCCCACTGACAAAGAAATTATCAGTCTATAATTTTAATGGTAGGTTTATTTGAACAGTGAGAGACAGAATAACAACAACAAAAATCCAGAAAAACGCATGTCAAAAATGTATATAAATTGATTTGCATTTTAATGAGGGAAATAAGTATTTGACCCCCTCTCAATCAGAAAGACTTCTGGCTCCCAGGCCTCTTTTATACAGGTAACGAGCTGAGATTAGGAGCACACTCTTAAAGAGAGTGCTCCTAATCTCAGTTTGTTACCTGTATAAAAGACACCTGTCCACAGAAGCAATCAATCAATCAGATTCCAAACTCTCCACCATGGCCAAGACCAAAGAGTTCTCCAAGGATGTCAGGGACAAGATTGTAGACCTACAAGACCATCGCCAAGCAGCTTGGTGAGAAGGTGACAACAGTTGGTGCGATTATTCGCAAATGGAAGAAACACAAAAGACTGTCAATCTTCCTCGGCCTGGGGCTCCATGCAAGATCTCACCTCGTGGAGTTGCAATGATCATGAGAACGGTGAGGAATCAGCCCAGAACTACACGGGAGGATCTTGTCAATGATCTCAAGGCAGCTGGGACCATAGTCACCAAGAAAACAATTGGTAACACACTACGCTGTGAAGGACTGAAATCCTGCAGCGCCCGCAAGGTCCCCCTGCTCAAGAAAGCACATATACATGCCCGTCTGAAGTTTGCCAATGAACATCTGAATGATTCAGAGGAGAACT
Source organism: Coregonus suidteri (assembly GCA_036851935.1). Classification (NCBI taxonomy): domain Eukaryota; kingdom Metazoa; phylum Chordata; class Actinopteri; order Salmoniformes; family Salmonidae; genus Coregonus; species Coregonus suidteri. The sequence continues at coordinate 3,439 of JAGTTL010001007.1, forward strand.
GGGTGAAAGTGTTGTGGTCAGATGAGACCAAAATTGAGCTCTTTACTATCAACTCAATTCGCCGTGTTTGGAGGAGGAGGAATGCTGCCTATGACCCCAAGAACACCATCCCCACCGTCAAACACGGAGGTGGAAACATTATGGTTTGGGGGTGTTTTTCTGCTAAGGGGACAAGACAACTTCACCGCATCAAAGGGACGATGGACGGGGCCATGTACCGTCAAATCTTGGCTGAGAACCTCCTTCCCTCAGCCAGGGCATTAAAAATAGGTCGTGGATGGGTATTCCAGCATGACAATGACCCAAAACACATGGCCAAGGCAACAAAGGAGTGGCTCAAGAAGAAGCACATTAAGGTCCTGGAGTGGCCTAGCCAGTCTCCAGACCTTAATCCCATAGAAAATCTGTGGAGGGAGCTGAAGGTTCGAGTTGCCAAACATCAGCCTCGAAACCTTAATGAGTTGGAGAAGATCTGCAAAGAGGAGTGGGACAAAATCCCTCCTGAGATGTGTGCAAACCTGGTGGCCAACTACAAGAAACGTCTGACCTCTGTGATTGCCAACAAGGGTTTTATCACCAAGTACTAAGTCATGTTTTGCAGAGGGGTCAAATACTTATTTCCCGCATTAAAATAAAAATCAATTTATAAAAATTTTGACATGCATTTTTCTGGATTTTTTTGATGTTATTCTGTCTCTCACTGTTCAAATAAACCTACCATTAAAATTATAGACTCATCATGTCTTTGTCAGTGGGCAAACGTACAAAATCAGCAGGGGATCAAATACTTTTTTCCCTCACTGTATACCATACACACTAACATTAGTCACAACATAATCTCAGAATCTAGTAAAGTAATAAAGAACTTTCTAGATGCTAAATACATCTACAAGACAGTGATATAGATTAGTAGCAGAAAATAAATATGGGTGCTAGCGGAGAGCTATAGGTGCCATAGGTCTGTCTTAAAGCACCATGAAACATAAGTGTGATGTCACTTCCTGAAGGGAGTTCCTGAGGCAGAGGTCGTTCCAGTACAAGAGGTCAGCTCCACCCCTAACCGATGAAGAGAGACGTATCCACGTCTTCCAGAAACACCCAGCCCCCTGTGACACCAGACAAACCGCTGGAACCAGCCAATCACAGCCAGCCCGGAGAATTGTAGAGACTCAGACCTATAGGGATGTCACCCTGCACGTCAACTGAGGAAAACCCCATGCTTGAGTCCCAAATGGCATCCGATTCCCCATACATGGCTCTGGCCAAAAGTAGTGTACTGTATAGGGAATAGGGTGCCATTTGAGATGTAACCTCAGACTGAAACCACACTACTCCACTACGGATGACAAATGTGAAAAATCCACACTTTAATAGAATAAATGGCCAGTATGTTCCAACCTCTTCATCATCAGTACCCAAATGGCACCCTATTCCCTATGTAGTGCACTACTTTTGAACTATTATAGGAAATAGGGTGCCATTTGGGACTCAGAGAAGGTCATTGTAGTCACTTGTGTGTGTTATTATAAATGGTATATACAGTATTAAATCTTATCAAGTGTTGAGTTGCGTTTACACAACACTGGAGTAGAGGCAATGGATGGAACGTTAGTAGCATGACTGGCGGCCCACAACAGGACACCCATTCCAGTCCCAAATGGCACCCTGTTCCCTTTATAGTGCACTACTTTTGACCAGAGCCACATAGGGCTGCTACATATGGCCCTGGCCCATAACATGCAGAGCTCTGGTCAAAAGTAGTGATTAGGACACTATGAGAGGCTGGTCCTGCGTGTCTCCTCCAATCACAGGGTTCCGTTGTTCTGTTCAGGTTCTAGAAGGTTCTGTCCAGAGGGGGGGAACAGATAGATTCTCTTCTCCAGAACCTCCTTGGCGATTTTCTTGGTTCTCAGGAGAATCTGGAAACAATAGAGCGCTTCATTACATACAAACATCCACCACATTCATTCATCTAATAAAACAATGTTGTTTTTTCTCTCCAGGGTTTTTTCTAGATCAAAAAGGGTCTTAGGTGGCCAGGGGGCGTGGTCTGAGTTTGAGATAACATTTTAGAGGCCCCCATCTTGGCGTTGGAGAGAAACTTTAGCATTTTTAAGCCAATTTCCTGCAATTCTACACATTTCTCCATGGAGATGAGATACATTTTTCAGTTTTAAAGCTAATTTCCTTCAAACTTTTTTAAAATCTATTTTATATTTATATTCACTCAATGTTATGTTAAAAATAAAATAAAAAAATAACTACAATTTTGAATGCAGCAGTTTTACAGTGACCTTCATGACCTGGCTTATGTATTAGAACAATAACCTTTAAGAATAACATTGGCAATTGGGTGGAAACCCTCTTTAAAGTACTTGAGTAAAAATCCTTTAAAGTACTACTTAAGTACAATTACTCTACAATGACCAGTTGATGCATGTTACACCTCACAGCCTTTGTACACCATACACACTAACATTAGTCACAACAGAATCTCAGAATCTATTAAAGTAATAAATAACTTTCTAGATGCTAAATACATCTACAAGACAGTGATATAGATTAGTAACAGAAAATAAATATGGGCGCTAGCTGAGAGCTATAGGTGCCATAGGTCTGTCTTAAAGCACCATGAAACAAAGTACTTTAAAGTACTACTTAAGTAGTTTTTTGGGGTATCTGTACTTTACTATTTATATTTTTGACTACTTTTACTTTTACATTCCTAAAGAAAATAATGTACTTTTTACTCCATACATTTCCCCTGACACCCATTTCGAATGCTTAACAGGACAGGACAATAGTCCATTTCACACACATCATGAGAACATCCCTGGTCATCCCTACTGCCTCTTATCTGGCATACTCACTAAACACAAATGCTTCGTTTATAAATAATGTCTGAGTGATGGAGCCATAAAGCCCCTGGCTAGCCATAAATTTAAAAAAAACTAGAAAAATGTTGGCCCCGTGTAGCTCAGTTGGGTAGAGCATGGCATTTGCAACGCCAGGGTTGTGGGTTCGTTTCCCACGGGGGGCCAGTTGGTAGAGCATGGCGTTTGCAACGCCAGGGTTGTGGGTTCGTTTCCCACGGGGGGCCAGTTGGTAGAGCATGGCGTTTGCAACGGCAGGGTTGTGGGTTTGTTACCCACGGGGGGCCAGTATGAAAAATGTATGCACTCACTAACTGTAAGTCGCTCTGGATAAGAGCGTCTGCTAAATGGCTAAAATGTAAATTAAGATGTGGGACAATATATAATTAGCAAGTCTATTCCGCTCCAGCAGCTGTCCACAATTCAACAGTGGGAACATTATTATTATTATTATTATTATTATTATTATTAACATGGCGGCTCTCAACACCAACAGAAAGAGCTGGACGTTACTATACCAGAGATTATTTTTTAGGAGATTACCTCTGCCTTCGACTTACAATTAATACCTGTAAATGTATCATTGGCAGTGTTCACTGCTAAAGTGGATACCTATTCAACCAAAATGGGAAGTCTGTAGAAGACAGCCAATGGGACAGAGATGTGACTCCATGACCTGGAAACAGTGAGCTGTTGGAAGGGATAATCAATCTCCTAAAAGAGAAAACAGAATCACTCAAATCATTCCAGTAAATTCTATGTGCGGGTCACAGGACTTGAAACTGGTGAGGAAGTGGGCAACCCAGCTTCCTTCATGACAATCTTTTCTATGAACTGTTTGGCCAGGAGATGCTGGGTCCCATGCCGCTGATTAACATTGAGCACTGCACAGGGCCGCTCCAGAATGGCTTTCGCTGTATGATTGTACAGATCCACAGCTTTGAAGTAAAAGCACCGAATTGTTGGCCTCTGCAGAGGAAGCCGGCTCGGGGGCCCTGATCTCTGCAGTGAACTCAAAAGGGCATCGGATCTAACAACATGAAAAAAGGCCAGACCTGGTTTTGAACTGAAACTCCTGGGTCTATCAGCATCTACCAGACACTGAGTGCTGAAATGCTGAAAACAGAGGGAGATCAGCATCTATTTGGACCTGAGTGCTGAACTGCTGAAACAGAGGGAGATCCACCCATCTGTTCTCACTATTGCCCCTGCTGAATCTTTGGGAAATCAGATCTATTAAACTAGTGCTAAAATTCTGAAAAGAGGGAGATCAGCATCTACCCAGACCTGAGCGCTGGAAAACAGAGGGAGATAAAAAACCCATTATCCTCATATAACTCTGTCGTCAGCATTATACTGAACAAAAACTGCTGATACAGAGGGAGATCAGCATCTACCCAGACCTGAGTGCTGAAACTGAAAAGGAAATCAGTCGATTGAGATCAGCATAAATTACCCAGACCTGGAGTGCTGAACTGCTGAAACAGAGGGAGATCAGCACTAGGGACCAGGCCCAGCCAATCAGATTAGTTTCTCCCTGAAACAAAGAGGGAGATCATGTGCATCCTACCCAGACCTGAGTGCTGAACTGCTGAAACAGAGGGAGATCAGCAAATCTAAAACAACATTTTGAGGCTGAACTGCTGAAACAGAGGGAGATTGCAGCTCCCTCAAAACCCAGACCTGTGGCATTGCTGTTGCTGACAAAACAGAACTTTTCTTTTAGAGTCAGGCCTTTTATTGTACCCAGACCTGAGGTGCACCTATGTAATGAAACATGCTGTTTAATCAGCTTCTTGATATTCTTACCTGTCAGGTAGATGAACTATCTTGGCAAACAGAGAAATGCTCACTCAACATCTATGTAAACAAATGAGTGCACAACATTTGAGAGAAATAAGCTTTCACATGTATGGAACATTTCTGGGATCTTTTATTTCAACTCATGAAACATGGGACCAATACTTTACATGTTTACATTTATAGTTTTGTTCAGTATATATGCTAATCCCTCAGCCATAGTAATGACAGGCAATACCTGCTCTGTTCCGTTTCAGAATAGCTAGAAGTAGCAGGCCAGGTATCTCAATCTCTCCCAAAAGCTTTAAAGATCATAGACAAATTCAAATAAATCAAGTTAGTTAAAATACATGATACACCAATATCAGGGTATCAGTATGACTCCATCTACTACTTATGGAATACAGTCGTTTCCAGTACATTTTAAATATTGGGGAATAAATATAATTTCCTTCCTTAGAAACTTTTAACAGAACGCTGAAATCAATTAATCAAGCCCAGTAGATGGAATACCATCCCAGATGCTTTAACCGGCAGAATATCTATTGTCTAAATGAATATATTGCCACGGCTGAATTTCTATAGTACAATATATCCCCGTGGTCCTCTGTACTCAATTGGTAGAGCATGGCGCTTGTAACAGCCATATAGTGGGTTCGAGTACAGGGACCATATATAGGCTAAAAATGTATGCGCACATGACTGTAAGTCGCTTTGGATAAAAGCGTCTGCTAAATGGCATATTAATATTATTATTATTATTATTATTCCCTTGTCTCCGCCTTCTGGCTGTTCAATAAAGTCAATAGTACAGTTTAAAATGTATATGGCAAGGTAAGCGAGCTCGGATAAACACGGGAAAGAAGTACAGCTATATCCATATTTCCAGGTACAGCATCTCGCCCAGGCTATCGCCCCCTGGTATGAGTATAGAGCGAAATACATGGTGTCTCCTATTGCCCTGGTCAATATATGGTCTATTCACTGCTATATACCAGGGGTCTCTTACCAGTCCCCAAGTCCAGAACAGACTATATACAGGCGCACAGTACTACATAGAGTCATGACTACAGGAACTCTATTCCCATCAGGTAACTGATGCAAGGGGTAAAATTACAGAGTCAATATACAGATATATACAGCTTATGGGTACCAGTACAGCGGGTACTGTACAGCAACACAAACATAGACACATGCAATCAAACACATGATAACATATGCACTATACACATACACGTACACATGGATTCTGTGTTTGTAGATATGTGGTAGTAGAGTAGAGGCCTGAGGGCACACAACAGGGGTATGTTGGTACAGAATCTGTATACAGGCTGCATTGTAATGTTTTTAAAATGTATAACTGCCTTCATTATGCTGCTATATACCCATATAGAGGGGGCAGCAGCTACAGAGATCCATATACAGGCTATATACAAATATTACCCTTACGGTACAGAGTCAATATTACAGGCTATATACATTTATACAGGGTGGTAAAATGTTTTTTTTAAACAATGTACAGGCTATATACAGTCCTTCAGTATTTCACAATAACGCCTCAATATACAGGCTGATATGTTGGATGGGTGGGGTTGGTACAGAGGTGGGGTTGGTGGATGGGCGGGGTTGGTGGGATGGGCGGGGTCAATATGGTGGATATACGGGGTTGGTGGATGGGTGGGGTACAGAGTCAATATACAGGGTTGGTGGATGGGCGGGGTTGGTGGACAGAGGCAATATTGGTGGATGGGCGGGGTTGGTGGATGGGTAGGGGGTCAAATATACATGGGCGGGGTTTGTGGATGGGCGGGGGGGTATGGGTACAGAGTCAATATACAGGCTGGTGGATGGGCGGGTTGGTGGACAGGTCGGGTACAGTGGATGGGCGGCTATGGTGGATGGGCGGGGTTGGTGGATGGGCGGGGTTGGTGGGTGGAGGCCCACTTTTCTATTTCCTGTTTTTATTGAATACAGAGTCAATATACTCTGTATATATTTCTTACTGTTTTTTACTTTTCTTTTGAGTGGCAGTCAATATACAGGTTGTGTACAAATAAATAAAAATATTACAGAGTGCAGTAAAGAGGGATTTATACATTATGATACTATACTGTTCACATCGAGTCAACCATTAAAGTCATTTATTTGTCACATGAACCGGGAGCGACAGTACAGTTGTAAACCTTACAGTGAAATGCTTACAAGCCCTTAACCAACAGTGCAGTTTTAAGAAAAATAAGTTAAGTAAAAAATTGATGAGAAAAAATAAAAAATGAAAAATATAATATCAATATACAACAAATACAATTAAACAGCAACAGTAAAATAACAGTAGGGAGGCTATATACAGCTATATACAGGGGGTACCAGTACAGAGTCAATATACAGGCTATATACAGCTATATACAGGGGGTACCAGTACAGAGTCAATATACAGGCTATATACAGGGGTACCAGTACAGAGTCAATATACAGGCTATATATACAGGGGTACCAGTACAGAGTCAATATACAGGCTATATACAGGGGGTACAGGGGGTACCGGTACAGAGTCAATATACAGGCTATATATACAGGGGTACCGGTACAGAGTCAATATACAGGCTATATACAGGGGGTACCAGGGGTACAGAGTCAATATACAGGCTATATATACAGGGGTATAGTACAGAGTCAATATACAGGCTATATACAGGGGTACCAGTACAGAGTCAATATACAGGCTATATACAGGGGTACCGGTACAGAGTCAATATACAGGCTATATACAGGGGGTACCAGTACAGAGTCAATATACAGGCTATATACAGGGGTACCGAGTACAGAGTCAATATACAGGCTATATACAGCTATATACAGGGGGTACCGGTACAGAGTCAATATACAGGCTATATACAGGGGGTACCGGGTACAGAGTCAATATACAGGCTATATACAGCTATATACAGGGGGGTACCGGTACAGAGTCAATAATATATAGGCTATATACAGGGGGTACCGGTACAGAGTCAATATACAGGCTATATACAGGGGGTACCGGGACAGAGTATATACAGGCTATATACAGTGGGGGTACAGAGTACAGACAGTCAATATACAGGCTATATACAGGGGGTACCGGTACAGAGTCAATATACAGGCTATATACAGCTATATACAGGGGGTACCGGTACAGAGTCAATATACAGGCTATATACAGGGGTACCGGTACAGAGTCAATATACAGGCTATATACAGCTATATACAGGGGGTACCGGTACAGAGTCAATATACAGGCTATATACAGCTATATACAGGGGGGTACCGGTACAGAGTCAATATACAGGCTATATACAGCTATATACAGGGGGTACCGGTACAGAGTCAATATACAGGCTATATACAGCTATATACAGGGGGTACCAGTACAGAGTCAATATACAGGCTATATACAGGGGGTACCGGTACAGAGTCAATATACAGGCTATATACAGCTATATACAGGGGGTACCAGTACAGAGTCAATATACAGGCTATATACAGGGGGTACACCGGTACCGGTACAAGAGTCAATATACAGGCTATATACAGCTATATACAGGGGGTGGGTACCGGTACAGAGTCAATATACAGGCTATATACAGGCTATATACAGGGGGTACCGGTACAGAGTCAATATACAGGCTATATACAGCTATATACAGGGGGTACCGGTACAGAGTCAATATACAGGCTATATACAGGCTATATACAGGGGGGTACCGGTACAGAGTCAATATACAGGCTATATACAGCTATATACAGGGGGTACCGGTACAGAGTCAATATACAGGCTATATACAGGCTATATACAGGGGGTACCGGTACAGAGTCAATATACAGGCTATATACAGCTATATACAGGGGGTACCGGTACAGAGTCAACAGAGGCTATATACAGGCTATATACAGGGGGTACCGGTACAGAGTCAATATACAGGCTATATACAGCTATATACCGGGTACAAGTATATACAGGCTATATACAGGGGTACCGGTACAGAGTCAATATACAGGCTATATACAGCTATATACAGGGGGTACCGGTACAGAGTCATATACAGGCTATATACAGGCTATATACAGGGGGTACCAGTACAGAGTCAATATACAGGCTATATACAGCTATATACAGGGGGTACCGGTACAGAGTCAATATACAGGCTATATACAGCTATATACAGGGGGTACCGGTACAGAGTCATATACAGGCTATATACAGCTATATACAGGGGGTACCAGTACAGAGTCAATATACAGGCTATATACAGCTATATACAGGGGGGTACCGGTACAGAGTCAATATACAGGCTATATACAGCTATATACAGGGGGTACCAGTACAGAGTCAATATACAGGCTATATACAGCTATATACAGGGGGTACCGGTACAGAGTCAATATACAGGCTATATACAGCTATATACAGGGGGTACCAGTACAGAGTCAATATACAGGCTATATACAGGGGTACCAGTACAGAGTCAATATACAGGCTATATACAGCTATATACAGGGGGTACCGGTACAGAGTCAATATACAGGCTATATACAGGGGGTACCAGTACAGAGTCAATATACAGGCTATATACAGCTATATACAGGGGGGTACCGGTACAGAGTCAATATACAGGCTATATACAGCTATATACAGGGGGTACCGGTACAGAGTCAATATACAGGCTATATACAGGGGGTACCAGTACAGAGTCAATATACAGGCTATATACAGCTATATACAGGGGGGGTACAGACCAATACACAGTCTATATACAGGCTATATACAGGGGTACCGGTACAGAGTCAATATACAGGCTATATACAGGGGGTACCGGTACAGAGTCAATATACAGGCTATATACAGGCTATATACAGGGGGTACCGGTACAGAGTCAATATACAGGCTATATACGGCTATATACAGGGGGTACCGGTACAGAGTCAATATACAGGCTATATACAGGGGGCTATACAGAGTATATACAGGCTATATACACAGGGGGTACCGGTACAGAGTCAATATACAGGCTATATACAGCTATATACAGGGGGGTAGGGGTACAGAGTCAATATACAGGCTATATACAAGGGGGGGTACCGGTACAGAGTCAATATACAGGCTATATACAGCTATATACAGGGGGTACCGGTACAGAGTCAATATACAGGCTATATACAGGCTATATACAGGGGGTACCGGTACAGAGTCAATATACAGGCTATATACAGCTATATATACAGGGGGTACCGGTACAGAGTCAATATACAGGCTATATACAGGCTATATACAGGGGGTACCGGTACAGAGTCATATACAGGCTATATACAGGCTATATACAGGGGGTACAGTACAGAGTCATATACAGGCTATATACAGCTATATACAGGCTATATACAGGGGGTACCAGTACAGAGTCAATATACAGGCTATATACAGCTATATACAGGGGGTACCGGTACAGAGTCAATATACAGGCTATATACAGCTATATACAGGGGGTACCAGTACAGAGTCAATATACAGGCTATATACAGCTATATACAGGGGGTACCAGTACAGAGTCAATATACAGGCTATATACAGCTATATACAGGGGGGTACCAGAGTACAGAGTCAAATATACAGGCTATATACAGGGTACCGGTACAGAGTCAATATACAGGCTATATACAGGCTATATACAGGGGGTACCGGTACAGAGTCAATATACAGGCTATATACAGCTATATACAGGTACAGGTAGAGTCAATATACAGTCTATATACAGGCTATATACAGGGGTACCGGTACAGGTCAATATACAGGCTACAGAGCTATATACAGGGGGGGTACCAGTACAGAGTCAATATACAGGCTATATACAGGGGGGTACCGGTACAGAGTCAATATACAGGCTATATACAGCTATATACAGGGGGGGTACCGGTACAGAGTCAATATACAGGCTATATACAGGGGGTACCGGTACAGAGTCAATATACAGGCTATATACAGCTATATACAGGGGGTACCGGTACAGAGTCAATATACAGGCTATATACAGGGGGTACCGGTACAGAGTCAATATACAGGCTATATACAGCTATATACAGGGGGTACCAGTACAGAGTCAATATACAGGCTATATACAGCTATATACAGGGGGTACCAGTACAGAGTCAATATACAGGCTATATACAGCTATATACAGGGTACCGGTACAGAGTCAATATACAGGCTATATACAGCTATATACAGGGGGTACCGGTACAGAGTCAATATACAGGCTATATACAGCTATATACAGGGGGTACCGGTACCGAGTCAATATACAGGCTATATACAGCTATATACAGGGGCTATATACAGGCTATATACAGGGGGTACCGGTACAGAGTCAATATACAGGCTATATACAGCTATATACAGGGGGGTACCGGTACAGAGTCAATATACAGGCTATATACAGCTATATACAGGGGGTACCGGTACAGAGTCAATATACAGGCTATATACAGCTATATACAGGGGGGATACTATATACAGGCTATATACAGGGGGTACCGGTACAGAGTCAATATACAGGCTATATACAGCTATATACAGGGGGTACCGGTACAGAGTCAATATACAGGCTATATACAGCTATATACAGGGTACCGGTACAGGCTATATACAGGCTATATACAGGGGGTACCGGTACAGAGTCAATATACAGGCTATATACAGCTATATACAGGGGGTACCGGTACAGAGTCATATACAGGCTAGTACAGCTATATACAGGGGGCTATATACAGCTATACACAGGGGGTACCGGTACAGAGTCAATATACAGGCTATATACAGCTATATACAGGGGGTACCGGTACCGAGTCAATATACAGGCTATATACAGGCTATATACAGCTATATACAGGGGGTACCGGTACAGAGTCAAATATACAGGCTATATACAGGGGGTACCGGTACAGAGTCAATATACAGGCTATATACAGCGGATATACAGGGGATACCGGTACAGAGTCAATTTACAGGCTATATACAGGGTACTAGTACTAGTCAATAACAGGCTATATACGCTAAGTACAGGGTTAACCGGTACCAGAGTCAATATACAGGCTAATACAGCTATATACAGGGGGGTATGGTACAGAGTCAATATACAGGCTATATACAGCTATATACAGGGGGTACCTGGTACAGAGTCAATATACAGGCTATATACACACATAGTACATACACACCCTATCAACATATACAGAGGGGTACCAGTAGTACAGAGTCAATATACAGGCTATATACAGCTATATACAGGGGGTACCGGTACAGAGTCAATATACAGGCTATATACAGCTATATACAGGGGGGTACCGGTACCGAGTCAATATACAGGCTATATACAGGCTATATACAGGGGGTACCGGTACAGAGTCAATATACAGGCTATATACAGCTATATACAGGGGGTACCGGTACAGAGTCAATATACAGGCTATATACAGGGGGTACCGGTACAGAGTCAATATACAGGCTATATACAGCTATATACAGGGGGTACCGGTACAGAGTCAATATACAGGCTATATACAGGGGTACCGGTACAGAGTCAATATACAGGCTATATACAGGCTATATACAGGGGGTACCGGTACAGAGTCAATATACAGGCTATATACAGCTATATACAGGGGGGACCGGTACAGAGTCAATATACAGGCTATATACAGGGGGTACCGGTACAGAGTCAATATACAGGCTATATACAGCTATATACAGGGGGTACCGGTACAGAGTCAATATACAGGCTATATATATATACAGGGGGTACCGGTACAGAGTCAATATACAGGCTATATACAGCTATATACAGGGGGTACCGGTACAGAGAGTCAATATACAGGCTATATACAGGGGGTACGGTAGTACAGAGTCAATATACAGGCTATATACAGGCTATATACAGGGGGTACCGGTACAGAGTCAATATACAGGCTATATACAGCTATATACAGGGGGTACCGGTACAGAGTCAATATACAGCTATATACAGGGGGTACCGGTACAGAGTCAATATACAGGCTATATACAGCTATATACAGGGGGTACCGGTACAGAGTCAATATACAGGCTATATACAGCTATATACAGGGGGTACCGGTACAGAGTCAATATACAGGCTATATACAGGGGGTACCGGTACAGAGTCAATATACAGGCTATATACAGCTATATACAGGGGGTACCGGTACAGAGTCAATATACAGGCTATATACAGCTATATACAGGGGGTACCGGTACAGAGTCAATATACAGGCTATATACAGGGGGTACCGGTACAGAGTCAATATACAGGCTATATACAGCTATATACAGGGGGTACCGGTACAGAGTCAATATACAGGGCTATATACAGCTATATACAGGGGGTACCGGTACAGAGTCAATATACAGGCTATATACAGGCTATATACAGGGGGTACCGGTACAGAGTCAATATACAGGCTATATACAGCTATATACAGGGGGTACCGGTACAGAGTCAATATACAGGCTATATACAGGCTATATACAGGGGGTACCGGTACAGAGTCAATATACAGGCTATATACAGCTATATACAGGGGTACCGGTACAGAGTCAATATACAGGCTATATACAGGGGTACCGGTACAGAGGGTATATACAGGCTATATACAGCTATATACAGGGGGTACCGGTACAGAGTCAATATACAGGCTATATACAGCTATATACAGGGGGTACCGGTACAGAGTCAATATACAGGCTATATACAGCTATATACAGGGGGTACCGGTACAGAGTCAATATACAGGCTATATACAGCTATATACAGGGGTACCGGTACAGAGTCAGTACAGGCTATATACAGGCTATATACAGGGGGTACCGGTACAGAGTCAATATACAGGCTATATACAGGGGGTACCGGTACAGAGTCAATATACAGGCTATATACAGCTATATACAGGGGGTACCGGTACAGAGTCAATATACAGGCTATATACAGCTATATACAGGGGGTACCGGTACAGAGTCAATATACAGGCTATATACAGGGGGTACCGGTACAGAGTCAATATACAGGCTATATACAGCTATATACAGGGGGGTACCGGTACAGAGTCAATATACAGGCTATATACAGGGGGTACCGGTACAGGTACAGAGTCAATATACAGGCTATATACAGCTATATACAGGTGGTACAGAGTCAATATACAGGCTATATACAGGCTATATACAGGGGGTACCGGTACAGAGTCAATATACAGGCTATATACAGGCTATATACAGGCTATATACAGGGGGTACCGGTACAGAGTCAATATATATACAGGCTATATACAGCTATATACAGGGGGGACCGGTACAGAGTCAATATACAGGCTATATACAGGGGGTACCGGTACAGAGTCAATATACAGGCTATATACAGGCTATATACAGGCTATATACAGGGGGTACCGGTACAGAGTCAATATACAGGCTATATACAGCTATATACAGGGGGGACCGGTACAGAGTCAATATACAGGCTATATACAGGGGGTACCGGTACAGAGTCAATATACAGGCTATATACAGGCTATATACAGGGGGTACCGGTACAGAGTCAATATACAGGCTATATACAGGCTATATACAGGGGGTACCGGTACAGAGTCAATATACAGGGCTATATACAGCTATATACAGGGGGTACCGGTACAGAGTCAATATACAGGCTATATACAGGCTATATACAGGGGTACGGTACAGAGTCAATATACAGGCTATATACAAGCTATATACAGGGGGTACCGGTACAGAGTCAATATACAGGCTATATACAGGGGGTACCGGTACAGAGTCAATATACAGGCTATATACAGCTATATACAGGGGGTACCGGTACAGAGTCAATATACAGGCTATATACAGCTATATACAGGGGGTACCGGTACAGAGTCAATATACAGGCTATATACAGCTACTATACAGGGGGTACCGGTACAGAGTCAATATACAGGCTATATACAGGCTATATACAGGGGGTACCGGTACAGAGTCAATATACAGGCTATATACAGGCTATATACAGGCTATATACAGCTATATACAGGGGGTACCGGTACAGAGTCAATATACAGGCTATATACAGCTATATACAGGTGGTACCGGTACAGAGTCAATATACAGGCTATATACAGGGGGTACCGGTACAGAGTCAATATACAGGCTATATACAGCTATATACAGGGGGTACCGGTACCGAGTCAATATACAGGCTATATACAGCTATATACAGGGGGGACCGGTACAGAGTCAATATATACAGGCTATATACAGGGGGTACCGGTACAGAGTCAATATACAGGCTATATACAGGCTATATACAGGGGGTACCGGTACAGAGTCAATATACAGGCTATATACAGGCTATATACAGGGGGGACCGGTACAGAGTCAATATACAGGCTATATACAGCTATATACAGTACAGAGTCAATATACAGCTATATACAGGCTATATACAGGCTATATACAGGGGGTACCGGTACAGAGTCGATATACAGGCTATATACAGCTATATACAGGGGGGGACCGGTACAGAGTCAATATACAGGCTATATACAGGGGGTAACGGGTACAGAGTCAATATACAGGCTATATACAGCTATATACAGGGGGTACCGGTACAGAGTCAATATACAGGCTATATACAGGCCTATATACAGGGGGGGACCGGTACAGAGTCAATATACAGGCTATATACAGGGGTTACCGGTATACAGAGTCAATATACAGGCTATATACAGGGGGTACGGTACAGAGTATATACAGGCTATATACAGGGGGGACCGGTACAGAGTCAATATACAGGCTATATACAGCTATATACAGGGGGTACCGGTACAGAATCAATGTGCGGGGGCACCGGTTAGTCGAGGTAATTGAGGTAATATGTACACATGTGGGTAGAGTTAAAGTGACTATGCATAGATAATAAACAGAGTAGCAGCAGCGTAAAAGAGGGGGATGGGTGGGGGGGGGGTGGGGGGACAATGCAAATAGGGTATCCATGATTAGCTGTTGTTCAGGAATCTTATGGCTTGGGGTAGAAGCTGAAACACAACCAAAACAAACAGCAAATGCATCCAACAAAGTTGTAGTCACAAGCTTGATGTAGTCATTGCGTGCTGTGAATATGGGACCAAATACTAATGGGACCAAATACTTAACTTTTTACTACTTTAATACACAAAAGTTAATTTGTCCCAATACTTTTGTCGCCCTAAAAATGGGGGAACAATGTGGAAATAGTCCTGTCATTTCTAAACGGATATGAATGAGAATACCCTCAAATTAAAGCTGACACTCTGCACTTTTACCTCACAGTCATTGTTTGATTTCAAATCCAAACTTTTGGAGTATAAAGCCAAAAGAAGAAAAAATTGCTTCACTGTCCCAATAATTACGGCGGGAACTGTACCTGCAGGCTTTAGTTAAGTAAAGTGTTACCAATCGTGATTTTATGTTAAAGCAGTAAGGCCAGAGGTGGTGTTGTAATATCCAGCCAGTGCACCACTGCTGCCTGGATAAGTGGTTAGACTCTAATTATGCCAAACATTTCCCAAACGGCTGGCGAAGGAAAGGTGCCATGTGTGAACATTTTGTATCATTATGTGTTTTCTATTCCTTCATTGTTTGAAACCTGGACATTTTACTTCATATTATGTCTTACCTTGCTTCAATGTAGCCTATAGCCAAAATCCCACCGTAGAAACGTGGAGGCAATTCTTTTATAAAGACTTCCTCATATGTGTTCTCCTGTTCTATTGGTTTTCTTTCAACTTTCTGTCATTGTCTAGCAGCCAAAGGCATTA
>JAGTTL010001008.1:0-19977 GCA_036851935.1 Coregonus suidteri
CACCTCGTCCATGGCGACCCCGAGTTGCCGGATCATGGCGTCCTATCCTGGTAATTAATCCGGTCCTCCAGGGAATCGCGGTATCGCCGCTGTTCCTGCTGACTCCATGGAGATGGTGTGTTGTTCTGTCATGAGGTGAGGTGTATGTGTGGTGGAAGTCAGGCGCAGGACACCGAGGCTCAGTCCAACAGAGTTTACTCAAAAATTCCAAAAGGAAACGGTAAACAAACGACCTCCAAACATAAGAGGCGAGCATTTACGCAAAAAGCCGTAAAACACTAGAATAACAAAACAAGAAAACAAAACACGCAGCACAAAGACAGGCGAACAACAAACACACAATCCTACCAAGCAAAAAGACGGAACTTATAGGACAGGTGATGAATACACAATAGGACACAGGTGTGACAGACAGACAAAAGCAATCACACACAGAAACATAGATCGGTGGCAGCTAGTACTCCGGGGACGGCGACCGCCGACGCCTGCTCGTACCAGGAGGGGGAGCAGCCTCGGCAGAATCCGTGACACAAAGTTAGTTTAGAGAGATGGCAATGTTGCCATTGCTGTTACTAGTAAAGTTAGCAAGGCTAATGTTAATGAGCTAAAATATGGTAATTAGCTGGCTTGTAACGATCCCGGCAGTCTGAGTCGGTTCCTGTCTGTGTACTAGTTTTTCTGCTCGGGATCTCCAGTTTCCCGAGGGTTCTGGAACGCTCCCTGCCTGGTTGCCGGGCAACGTTGCTAGGCGGGAGCTCTCCTGATTTCCACACCTGCATTCCATCAGCAATCTGCACACCTGGCCCTGATCATCACCTTCATAAGCTCTGACCTGACATCCATTCCCTGCCGGATCGTTAGCCATGAACAGTATGTTTGTCCGTGTATCAGCCTTGGAACTTCTAGCGTTAGTTTTGTTGTTTTGCACCTTTTTGACTTGCTGTATACTTACCTCCGTTTTGTTCTCTCTGCAGTCACTCACCCGGAACCTTCACCCAACCTCTGCCTGATGGTCGGCGGCTGCCGAGCCATTACTGGACCTACCACTGCACCCTCGACAACCCATCCACGCCACCCGCTCTGTTCCCTGGATTATTCAGCCTCACTCGTGGATCTATTAAAATAAAACACTCACCTTTGTTTCAATTTACCTTGTCCTGGTCTGCTTCTGGGTTCTGGCTTAGTAAACCGTGACAGAACGATCCGGCCAGTAATGAACCCAGCGGACCTGGACTCTGTTCGCCATGCCATTACCCATCAGGAGGAGATGTTGGGCCATCATAGCACGGCACTACAGGAGATCGCGTTGTCAGTTCGGAACCTTTCTACCGGTCTGACGGAGGTCCAGAACCAGCTCAAGTTTCCAGTGGAGGATCCACTACCGGTTTCACCCATCTCGCCTGCCGCTTCTGGAGCTGTGTCCTTCCGTGAGCCCAAGGTTCCGACGCCGGAGAAATATGACGGGGAGCTGGGAAGATGCCGTTCTTTCCTGATGCAGTGTGGGTTAGTGTTCGATCTACAGCCCTACTCTTATGCCACAGACAAGGCTAGGATAGCCTTTGTGATTGAGTTGCTGCGTGGTCGAGCGCTGGAGTGGGCTTCAGCCGTTTGGGAACGACAGGACCTCTACATGGCTTCATACCCGGGGTTCACGGCCGAGATGAGGAAGCTCTTCGACCATTCCGTCCGAGGGAGGGACGCAGCTAGGCGCCTGTTTTCGCTTCGCCAAGGAACTCGCAGCGTTGCCGACTTCGTGATCGAGTTCAGGACGTTGGCTGTGGAGAGTGGGTGGAATGAGGAGTCTCTGCAAGCGGCCTTTTACCAGGGTCTGTCGGAGCAGCTCAAGGATGAGTTGATCTCCTATCCGGAGCCTAGTGACCTGGACAGCTTGGTAGCATTGTCTATTCGGGTGGATAATCGAGTCCGAGAGCGAAGGAGGGAGAAGCAATGGGCTCCGTCCAACCGATCAGCTTCTCAGGTTCCAGTCGGGTCGGGGATTGGACCAGAATACGTCGATCATCGTACACCACACAGGATTAGTGGAGAGGTCCTGTCTCCCGATTCTGAACCCATGCAAGTGGGGCGGCACGGGTTAACCAAGGAGGAGCGCCAACACAGACGTAGGACTAACTGTTGCCTCTACGGTGGTGGTTCGGGACATTATCTCGCCAATTGTTCCCGGCGGTCGTCAAACTGCACGGCTCGCTAAAGTTGGGAGGACTTTTAGCGAGCCAGTTTCGACCTCTCGATACCTCTGTCAGACCCCGTTTCCCGGCTACCCTTATGAACAGGAATCAGAGCTTAGCGATTAACGCTTTTATCGATTCAGGTGCCGATGGAAGCTTTCTTGATGCCGAGTTGGTGGAACAGCTGGGGCTTTCCAAGGAGCAATTGCCGGAAGCCATTGAAGCGACCACTCTGAACGGCAGTAGTCTGGCACGTATCACGATGAGGACTGAACCGGTTAAGATGCTGTTGTCGGGGAATCATTCTGAGATGATTTCATTCTTCATTCTGCCGTCTTCCCATGTTCCGCTGGTCCTTGGATACCCCTGGCTGAAGGAACACAATCCCACGTTCGATTGGGTGACGGGCAAGGTAACGAGTTGGAGCCTTGATTGTCATGCTAACTGTCTCAAGACTGCCTGTCCCCATTCGGTTCCCAGTCAGGTGATTGAGGCTAAACCCCCAGATTTGTCCCTGGTTCCCGAGACATATCACGATTTGGGAGAAGTGTTCAGTAAGCAGAAGGCTCTGTCACTCCCTCCCCACCGACCATATGATTGTGCCCATCAACCTGTTCCCTGGAGCTGTCTACTACCCCAAGGGAAGGTTATACAGTATCTCCCGACCTGAACGTGAGGCTTTGGAGACCTACATCAAGGAGTCCCTACTGCTGGTCTCGTTCGTCCCTCGTCTTCACCCCTGGGGGCAGGATTCTTCTTTGTGGGTAAGAAGGATGGCTCTCTTCGACCGTGTATTGATTATCGGGGGTTGAATGACATCACGGTCAAGAACAAGTATCCCCTGCCCTTGATGAGCTCTGCTTCGACTCCTTACAGGGTGCTACGGTGTTCACCAAACTAGACCTACGCAATGCGTATCACATGGTCCGGATCAGAGAGGGGGACGAGTGGTTGACGGGTTTCAATACACCGATGGGTCACTTCGAGTATCAGGTGATGCTGTTTGGACTGACCAACGCTCCAGCGGTATTCCAGAGTATGGTGAACGACGTCCTGAGAGATATGATCGGTCTCTTTGTGTTTGTTTACCTGGATGACATTCTGATCTTCTCGAAGGAACCTTCCGACCACGTCCAGCATGTCCGACAGGTTCTGCAGCGATTGTTGGAGAATCGCCTGTTCGTGAAGGCCGAGAAGTGCGAGTTTCACGCCCACACGACATCCTTCCTCGGGTACAATCATCTCCAGGGGAGAGATTAGGATGGACAGGAGAAGGAGAAGGTTTTAGAGCGGTTCTGGAATGGGCCCAGCCCGGTACGAGATTGCAGCTCCAGAGATTTTTGGGGTTTGCGAATTTCTACCGCAGATTCATCCGGGATTACAGCCGTGTGGCCGCTCCGTTAACTGCCTTGACTTCCAGTATCAGGACCTTCAAGTGGAATCCGGAGGCGGATCGAGCGTTTCTGAATTGAAGAGGCGATTCACCAACGCACCGATTCTCTCTCAACCGGACACGGCCCCGTCAGTTCGTCGTTGAAGTGGACGCGTCTGATGTGGGAGTTGGCGCCATCCTGTCGCAGCGATGCTCCACGGACAGTAAGCTCCATCCCTGCGCCTACTACTCTCGTCGCCTTTCGCCTGCGGAGAGGAACTACGATGTGGGTAACCGGGAGCTTTCTCGCGGTGAAACTTGCCTTGGAGGAGTGGCGCCACTGGTTGGAGGGGGCGGAGCAACCGTTTATTGTCTGGACTGACCACAAGAATCTTGCTTACGTGCAATCGGCTAGACGTCTCAACTCCCGTCAGGCCAGGTGGGCGTTGTTTTTCGGACGATTTGATTTTTCCCTGATGTTCCGACCTGGATCTAAGAACGGCAAGGCGGATGCCTTGTCCTGGATGTTCTCCAAGACGGAAGAGAGTGGGTCCAAGACCGAGACGATTCTCCCCCGGAACTGCGTCGTGGGAGCAGTTATGTGGAAGATTGAGGAGGAGGTGATGGCGGCCCTTCGGACGCAGCCCGGTCCCGGTAACGGTCCACCCGGTCGGTTGTTTGTGCCTGAGTCGGTTCGTCCTGCTGTCCTCAAATGGTCCCACGCCAGCAAGATGGCTTGTCACCCTGGCGTGGCTCGGACGATGGCGTTTCTTCGTAGACGTTTTTGGTGGCCTGCCATGGCCGAGGATACTCTGGGTTTTGTTGCTGCCTGTCCAGTGTGGTGCGCAGAATAAGAGTACCAATCGGCCCAGCTCTGGACTACTTCACCCCCTTCCTATTCCCCGGCGACCATGGTCGCATCTGGCCCTGGACTTTGTCACTGGGTTGCTCTCTTCTGAGGGGAACACGGTCGTTCTGACTATTGTGGACAGATTCAGCAAGTTCGCCCACTTTGTGCCAATTGCCAAGCTTCCCTCTGCCTCGGAGACGTCCGAGATCCTGGTTAGGGAGGTTTTCAGGGTCCACGGTTTGCCCAGTGATATCGTTTCCGACCGTGGTCCTCAGTTTACCTCTGCTGTCTGGAAGTCCTTCTGTTTGGCCATTGGAGCTACAGTCAGTCTCACATCTGGGTTTCATCCCCAATCTAATGGTCAGGCGGAGAGAGCCAACCAGAAGATGGAATCCACGCTACGCTGCCTTGTCTCCTCCAACCCCACCTCCTGGGTCTCTCAGTTGCCTTGGGTTGAGTATGCCCACAATACTCTTCCTACATCTGCCACTGGGATGTCTCCCTTCCAGTGCCTGTATGGCTACCAACCTCCCTTGTTCCCTTCTCAGGAGAAGGAGCTCTCAGTGCCCTCTGTTCAGGCCCATATTCGTCGTTGCCACCGGACCTGGCATCGGGCCAGAAAGGCACTCCTTAGAGTTTCGGACCGGTATCAGCTCCAGGCGAATCGTCGCCGGATCCCCGCTCCCACCTATACCATCGGAGATAGGGTCTGGTTGGCCACACGGGATCTTCCTTTACGGACTGAGTCTAGGAAGTTGTCACCGAAGTTCATTGGTCCGTTTGTGGTGGAGAAGGTGATCAATCCGGTTGCAGTTCGACTCAAACTACCGAGAACGCTCAGAGTCCATCCCACCTTTCATGTCTCCTGCCTCAAGCCTGTTCTCCTCAGTCCTCTGTTGCCTCCTCCGCCTCCTCCTCCTCCTCCTCGGATGATCGGAGGTGGTCCTGCTTACACGGTGCGACGCATCATGGATTCCAGACGGCGGGGCCGGGGTTTCCAGTATCTCGTGGACTGGGAGGGGTATGGTCCTGAAGAGAGGAGTTGGATTCCGCGGCGACAGATCCTAGATGCTGACCTCATTCGTGACTTCTACCGCCTCCATCCTGGCGCTCCGGGGAGTCCGCCCGGTGGCGTTCGTCGGAGGGGGGGTACTGTAACGATCCCGGCAGTCTGAGTCGGTTCCTGTCTGTGTACTAGTTTTTCTGCTCGGGATCTCCAGTTTCCCGAGGGTTCTGGAACGCTCCCTGCCTGGTTGCCGGGCAACGTTGCTAGGCGGGAGCTCTCCTGATTTCCACACCTGCATTCCATCAGCAATCTGCACACCTGGCCCTGATCATCACCTTCATAAGCTCTGACCTGACATCCATTCCCTGCCGGATCGTTAGCCATGAACAGTATGTTTGTCCGTGTATCAGCCTTGGAACTTCTAGCGTTAGTTTTGTTGTTTTGCACCTTTTTGACTTGCTGTATACTTACCTCCGTTTTGTTCTCTCTGCAGTCACTCACCCGGAACCTTCACCCAACCTCTGCCTGATGGTCGGCGGCTGCCGAGCCATTACTGGACCTACCACTGCACCCTCGACAACCCATCCACGCCACCCGCTCTGTTCCCTGGATTATTCAGCCTCACTCGTGGATCTATTAAATAAACACTCACCTTTGTTTCAATTTACCTTGTCCTGGTCTGCTTCTGGGTTCTGGCTTAGTAAACCGTGACATGGCTAAAGTTATACTGCATCTAAAGTCAATCTGGCTACATCAAAATCATGACAAAAGGTTTTCCTACTAATTATTTCCCTTCTTTTGAAACGTTATCGTATTTCTAAGCCAAATAAGAGTTGTATTGAGGTAGGCTAACGTTAGCCAGCTAGCTAACATTAGCTATGCTAGCGATGATAATGATTATCAAAATATACATAACCAGATACATATCCAGCAATCTATGGTCTAGCTACCCGTATACTCACCACAAACTCCAACCAGCTATTCCACACGGTAGGGTCCTTCAGCAGGACAAGCAAACATTTTTTCCAGTCTCTGAAAAACTACAGCTTTTGTTGGGCGGTGCTTCGTGCTCTGGCCACCGTCCTTCCCCAAAGGCAGGCTTTTTTGGAAAGGAGGCGGACACTAACAACAATCTTTTGGGCAAAACGGAAAGAACTGACCAGATGCAATGGCTTCAAGTGATTCCTCTCATCAACACGAATTCAACAATGGAGCATCTATTAGCTTCAGTGGGGAGAACAAGTATTTGATACACTGCCGATTTTGCAGGTTTTCCTACTTACAAAGCATGTAGAGGTCTGTAATTTTTTTATCATGGGTACACTTCAACTGTGAGAGACGGAATCTAAAACAAAAATCCAGAAAATCACATTGTATGATTTTTAAGTAATTAATTTGCATTTTATTGCATGACATAAGTATTTGATACATCAGAAAAGCAGAACTTAATATTTGGTACAGAAACCTTTATTTGCAATTACAGAGATCATACGTTTCCTGTAGGTCTTGACCAGGTTTGCACACACTGCAGCAGGGATTTTGGCCCACTCCTCCATACAGACCTTCTCCAGATCCTTCAGGTTTCGGGGCTGTCGCTGGGCAATACGGACTTTCAGCTCCCTCCAAAGATTTTCTATTGGGTTCAGGTCTGGAGACTGGCTAGGCCACTCCAGGACCTTGAGATGCTCTTACGGAGCCACTCCTTAGTTGCCCTGGCTGTGTGTTTCGGGTCGTTGTCATGCTGGAAGACCCAGCCACGACCCATCTGCAATGCTCTTACTGAGGGAAGGAGGTTGTTGGCCAAGATCTCGCGATACATGGCCCCATCCATCCTCCCCTCAATACGGTGCAGTCGTCCTGTCCCCTTTGCAGAAAAGCATCCCCAAAGAATTATGTTTCACCTCCATGCTTCACAGTTAGGATGGTGTTCTTGGGGTTGTACTCATCCTTCTTCTTCCTCCAAACACGGCGAGTGGAGTTTAGACCAAAAAGCTATATTTTTGTCTCATCAGACCACATGACCTTCTCCCATTCCTCCTCTGGATCATCCAGATGGTCATTGGCAAACTTCAGATGGGCCTGGACATGCGCTGGCTTGAGCAGGTGGACCTTGCGTGCTCTGCAGGATTTTAATCCATGACGGCGTAGTGTGTTACTAATGGTTTTCTTTGAGACTGTGGGCCAAGCTCTCTTCAGGTCATTGACCAGGTCCTGCCGTGTAGTTCTGGGCTGATCCCTCACCTTCCTCATGATCATTGATGCCCCACGAGGTGAGATCTTGCATGGAGCCCCAGACCGAGGGTGATTGACCGTCATCTTGAACTTCTTCCATTTTCTAATAATTGCACCAACAGTTGTTGTCTTCTCACCAAGCTGCTTGCCTATTGTCCTGTAGCCCATCCCAGCCTTGTGCAGGTCTACAATTGTATCCCTGATGTCCTTACACCGCTCTCTGGTCTTGGCCATTGTGGAGAGGTTGGAGTCTGTTTGATTGAGTGTGTGGACAGGTGTATTTTATACAGGTAATGAGTTCAAACAGGTGCAGTTAATACAGGTAATGAGTGGAGAACAGGAGGGCTTCTTAAAGAAAAACTAACAGGTCTGTGAGAGCCAGAATTCTTACTGGTTGGAAGGTGATCAAATACTTATGTCATGCAATAAAATGCAAATTAATTACTTAAAAATCATACAATGTGATTTTCTGGATTTTTGTTTTAGATTCCGTCTCTAACAGTTGAAGTGTACCTATGATAAAAAAATTACAGACCTCTACATGCTTTGTAAGTAGGGAAACCTGCAAAATTGGCAGTGTATCAAATACTTGTTCTCCCCACTGTATATGGTGACATTCAACCTTACATGTTTCAACTGGAATATAGCAAAGAGGATTTTAGTTGGATATAGCTAACGTTAGAAGCTCAGCTACAGTCGATGCCAGCACCAAGAGGGCAGATGACAAATACGGTGCCTAGCTAAGTAAGTCATTTATAATCCAAAGAAAATTATGTTTGCTAATTTAGCTAGCTAAACATGAACATGAATGGCGCCGGAGAAGATGGCTGCCGTTTTACAGCCCTCTAACAAATAATTCGATTATGTGTGTTTTTCGCATTATTTGTCATTTATTCTGTACATAATGTTTCTGCCACCATCTCTTAGGACCAAAAAGAGCTTCTGGATATCAGGACAGCGATTACTCACCTCGTATTGGACAAAGATTTTTTTCTTCAACGAGTCGGACACGAAGGATATCCTACAGACACCCGACAAGGCCCAAATCCCTGTCATTCACATGAGAAAGAGACAGAGATATCGTGGACGAAGGTCGGGGTGCCTTGTAAGGATCCGACAGCGAGCGAGTAAACTGCCTCTTCCATCAATCCTATTAGCCAATGTTCAATCATTTGAAAATAAATTGGACGACCTAAGATTAAGGTTATCCTACCAACGGGACATTAAAAACTGTAATATCTTATGTGTCACCGAGTCATGGCTGAACGACAACATGGACAATATACAGCTGGCGGGATATACGCTACATCGGCAGGATAGAATGGCTGACTCCGGTACGACAAGGGGTGGCGGTCTGTGTATATTTGTAAACAACAGCTGGTGCATAAAATCTAATACTAAGGAAGTCTCAAGGTTTTGCTCACCTGAGGTAGAGTATCACATGATAAGCTGTAGACCACACTATTTACCAAGAGAGTTTTCATCTATATTTTTCATAGCTGTCTATTTACCACCACAAACCGATGCTGGCACTAAGATTGCACTCAATGAGCTATATAAGGCCATAACTAAACAGGAAAACGCTCATCCAGAGGAAGCGCTCCTAGTGGCCGGGAACTTTAATGCAGGGAAACTTAAATCCGTTCTACCTCATCACTACCAGCATGTTAAATGTGCAACCAGAGGAAAAAAAACTCTAGACCACCTTTACTCCACACACAGAGACGCGTACAAAGCTCTCCATCGCCCTCCATTTGGCAAATCTAAATATAACTCTATCCTCCTGATTCCTGCTTATAAGCAAGAACTAAAGCAGGAAGCACCAGTGACTCAGTTAATAAGGAAGTGGTCAGATGACGCAGATGCTAAGCTACAGGACTGTTTTGCTAGCACAGACTGGAATATGTTCCGGGATTCTTCCGATAGCATTGAGGAGTACAGCACATCAGTCACTGGCTTCATCAATAAGTTCATCGATGACGTCGTCCCCACATTGACCGTACGTACATACCCCAACCAGAAGCCATGGATTACAGGAAACATCCGCACTGAGCTAAAGGGTAGAGCTGCCGCTTTCAAGGAGCGGGACTCTAACCCGGACGCTTATAAGAAATCCCGCTATGCCCTCCGATGAACCATCAAACAGGCAAAGAGTCAATACAGGACTAAGATTGAATCATATTACACCGGCTCCGACGCTCGTCGGATGTGGCAGGGCTTGAAGAATATTACAGACTACAAAGGAAAGCACAACCGTGAGCTGCCCAGTGACACAAGCCTACCAGACGAGCTAAATCACTTCTATGCTCGCTTCGAGGCAAGAAACACATGAAGATTGCATGAGAGCATCAGCTGTTCCAGATGACTATGTGATCACACTCTCCATAGCCGATGTGAGTAAGACTTTTAAGCAGGTCAACATTCACAAGTCTGCAGGGCCAGACGGATTACCAGGACGTATACTCTGAGCATGCGCTGACCAACTGGCAAGTGTCTTCACTGACATTTTCAACATGTCCCTGACTGAGTCTGTAATACCAACATGTTTCAAGCAGACCACCATAGTCCCTGTGCCCAAGAACACTAAGATAACCTGCCTAAATGATTACCGACCCGTAGCACTCACGTCTGTAGCCATGAAGTGCTTTGAAAGGCTGGTCATGGCTCACATCAACACCATTAACCCAGAAACCCTAGACCCACTCCAATTTGTTCGCTGCTCTGGCACCCCAATGGTGGAACAAGCTCCCTCACGACGCCAGGACAGCGGAGTCACTCACCACCTTCCGGAGACATTTGAAACCCCACCTCTTTAAGGAATACCTGGGATAGGATAAAGTAATCCTTCTACCCCCCCCCCCCCCCAAAAAAAAAAAAAATTAATACAAAATAAAATAAAAAAGTGTAAAGTGGTTATCCCACTGGCTATAGGGTGAATGCACCAATTTGTAAGTCGCTCTGGATAAGAGCGTCTGCTATATGAAGTAAATGTAATGTACATGTAATTTGCATACCGCCCCAACAGATCCACAGATGATGCAATCTCTATTGCACTCCACACCAGTGGCGGCTCCTGAAAAAATTCTCAGGGGGGGCAATTTTTCTGATGATTTAGGTGACCTACACACATTTTTTAAAAGATATGTCCAGCAACAACATGAAGACAGGGGCAGCATATAAGTCAATACCAGAAGCATTTATTGACTGATCTCAAAAGTGTTGGCTTACAAAATCAAAATAAGTTATCACAGTAAAAATAATCAAGGGTGTTCTTTCACATTCCTCAACACTGCATAAACAATATGCATTTCCATAAACAAATGAAATATCAGCTGAAAATACAGCATCTTGGTATTTGTTCAGATTGCAGGATCAACAAGAGCTTTTACCACATTTATTGCCTCATGGTTGAATTGGAAATATGTGCACCTGAGCATAATTCACAACAAGCAAGCAGGAGCTTTTGATAGAGGCTACTGAAAACATTGATGCAAGTTATTGGTAATAAGACATTTTTATAGACTTCCATATTCTGCCCTCTTGTATAGATTTGTGAAAATGAACAGTGATAGACATTTTGCCTGAAAACAGAATTTGAAAGTAATTTCTAGAAAAGGTAAACACAGCTATCTGTATGGCTTTGTAAAAATGAACAACCATATTCTGGCCAATTGTATAGATTTGTAAATATGAACAACCATATTCTAGCCAATTGTATAGATTTGTAAAAATGAACATGAACAGATTATTATTATTTTTTTTTACTTTTTTTAAAATGAAAAATAACTATTTTAAACAACATCAACTGTGAACTGATTTGGGCGTGTGTGTGTTAAAGAGACAGACAGGGAGGGACAAAGAGAGAGAGAGGCTACATTACTTGTACTGAAACTGTTCTCTTCTCTGTTTCAATACAGCAAAGCGTTCAATGACTTTCTCATTGAAATCAGGCATGCTGAGGACTAGTTCCCTCTCCATGGAAAGCATGGCCAGTGCATTCAGACGTTCCTGGCCCATTGAATTTCGCAGGAATGTCTTAACTCGTGTCAAAGTTGAGAAACATCTCTCAGCTTCAGCTGTTGTCATGGGAGTAGTTATGAGGATGTTCAACAGAGTCACAGTCTCAGAGAACGTCTCCTGGAGGTTGTAGCTCATGAGAACCTGGTACAGTGCCAGTGCACCACAGCAGCCCTTGAATTCAGGATTCTCATAGATCAGAGATAGTTCTGTCTTGAGCTTTGCCTTGCTCAGCATGGGGTATGCATTCACAGTGGCATTCAGAGCCTCATCAGGAAATGAATGGCAGTACCTTTCAAACATGTCTGCTTGCAGTAAGGTAGCACTCACAAGGTGGCCAGAGAAAGAGAACCTTTCTTTGGTGTGATCCAGGATGGTGTTGCAGACCTCTTCAGACAGCCTCTGCTTCTCCTCTTCTCTCAAAGCTGTTCTGGGTCTTTTGGCTCCTGTTGCTTCTTGCAGCTGCTGTTGAGAGGAGTCCCTGAAGGCAAACAGACCAATGTGTTTGTTGGCTTTGTACAGTATTGTTTGTCTATGTGATGCACAGGTATATGCAATGTATCCATGTATAGTACAAATACTTCAGTTCCACTTAAAATGGGCAGGGATGCATAAAGTCTTTAGTGTTTAAGTTAGCCTTTGTGTCTCACATAGCCTGGATGTTCAGCACAGTATACAGTGGTGCTCATAAGCTTATGATCCCATGCTAAAGTTGACTAAAAAGAGGAATAAAAAAGAAAAGAAAATTGGTGTCCTTAAAGGTTGGATTTTCCAACTTTTTTAATTAAGTCATTAAGATCAATTTCCAAAAGATGATTTTTTTATTTTTTTATTCCTCTTTTTAGTCAACTTTAGAATGTGTTCACCACTGTACAGTACACATAGTATATAAAATAAGCTAGATTACACCACTGGCCATATATAATGAGAATAATGTAATTTCAAACACAAATGCAGTCTCCTTTCATGCATACATTTTCAAATAAAGCTCTGCTTTGAGAAAGATCGAATGATATTGTTTAATCTTACCTTATGGCCTGCACACTGCTTGTGAAGCTGTCGAGGGCACGTTTGATAAAGACAGCATCGATGTCCTTCTTCTGTAGGTTCTGGTACAGAATGTCGACGTGGGGCATGATTTTGTGAAAAAGCCGCAGGAAAAAAATAAAATCTTCATCATGTAGCATCCTCACGTAGCCAGATGCCTCTCTCACGGTGGGCTGGTCAAATGAACCCAATGAACCCGTCCGAATGGCTTCAAAACATTCTATGAGGTCGTCTCAATTCTCGTAGACAGTGTTCACGACTCTGCTTAGTAGAAACCTGTTGAATTATTCAATTTGGTCTGGGAGGTCCTAATTGTTTCGTTGCCAATTTATCTTGATTTGTTCGCCGACAAAAAGGAACTTCTTTCAAAGAGACAATCGAGTTGCACTGAAGGCTATCCATTTTGACAGTAGTAGTGAATTGATTGATGAGGCTACCCGCTCTTTTCTTAGTTACGTTCATGGTTATGTTACGTATGACGAAAGCGCGTAAGTGCAAGCCCTCAGAAACCCATAGAGATTGTATTGAAAGCTCTGATATTTGAAAAAAATTGATTTTACATTAGAGGCTATGAGAGACTTCTGGGCGATTTTCAACCTGACTGAAATCGCCCCAAAACGGGCGGGGACATTTGAAGCACGACTTTAGCCTGATTGGACATTTAGTGGCAGATCAGACGTCTAGATTAGAACACTGATAACTACTGTTGCCGTGATATAATTGATTAGAAAAAAATAAACCTTCCTTTTCCCGTTTGGCAGTGCGTCGCCCATATCGCCCTAATGAACACACCGCCCCTGCTCCACACTGCCCTTTCCCACCTGGAAAAGAGGAACAACTACGTAAGAATGCTATTCATTGACTACAGCTCAGCGTTCAACACCATAGTGCACTCAAAGCTCATCACAAAGCTAAGGACCCTGGGACTAAACACCTCCCTCTGCAACTGGATCCTGGACTTCCTGACGGGCCGCCCCCAAGTGGTAAGGGTAGGTAACAACACATCTGCCACGTTGATCCTCAACACGGGGGTGCATGCTCAGTCCCCTCCTGGCCAGGCACGACTCCAACACCATCATTAAGTTTGCCGACGACACAACAGTGGTAGGCCTGATCACCGACAACGATGAGACAGCCTATAGGGAGGAGGTCAGAGACCTGGCCGTGTGGTGCCAGGATAACAACCTCTCCCTCAACGTGATCAAGACAAAGGAGATGATTGTGGACTACAGGAAAGAAAAGAGGACTGAGCACGCCCCCATTTTCATCGACGGGGCTGTAGTGGAACATGTTGAGAGCTTCAGGTTCATTGGTGTCCACATAACCAACAATCTCTCATGTTCCAAACACACCAAGACAGTCGTGAAGAGGGCACGACAAAGCCTATTCCCCCTCAGGAGACTGAAAATATTTAGCATGGGTCCTCAGATCCTCAAAAAGTTATACAGCTGCACCATCGAGAGCATCCTGACTGGCCTCCGACCGCAAGGCACTACAGAGGGTAGTGCGTACGGCCCAGTACATCACTGGATCCAAGCTTCCTGCCATCCAGGACCTCTATACCAGGCGGTGTCAAAGGAAGGCCCTAAAAATCATCAAAGACTCCAGCCACCCTAGTCATAGACTGTTCTCTCTGCTACCACACGCCAAGTCTAGGTCCAAAAGGCTTCTTAACAGCTTCTACCCCCAAGCCATAAAACTCCTGAACAGCTAATAATGGCTACCCGGACTATTTGCATTGCCTCCCCACCCCAACCCCCTCTTTTACGTTGCTGCTACCCTGTTTATTATTTATGCATAGTCACTTTAACTCTACCCACGTGTACATATTACCTCAATTACCTCGACTAACCGGTGGCGCCGCACATTAGCTAGCTATGTAACATAATTGATGAGGGTTGACATTGGTTATGGTTATGACCCATGGCGGCGCACATATTGTTGGATTACTTTATGGAGCAAAATAATGATTTATTTCAATAACGGAGCATTTTCTAAATTCCAAATGACCCCCTGCAACTGGACACAGACATTTTATGAGACTCTTGTTTCCCCGAATCGAGGACAAAGACGGCATCGCTAAGGTTGGTCAAAAAAACAAACATACACCAAACAGTACCTGTCCTGTAACTCCCAGTAATGGATACCTAAAATATATCGTTAAATCACATTATCTGGTGTAACAATCTGTGGCTAAGAAAGCTGGTGATCAGCAGATGATGGGAGAGGTGGTCATGATGAATTTGCTATTCCAAAGAAACATACAGTAAATTCAGGGAATACTTGTAAAGCTGTGGGAGTGTAAAACTGCCATTCAGCTCCTCACGAGTCATCTGCTTGAAATCCAGCATAATCTCTAATTCTTCGAGAGGGACACAGTTCACTGGATACAGTTCTGCAACAACGATACACGCAGGCAAAGGAATTCTGTTTCTGTATCTTCAATCCACTCCAGGAGGGAGCCCAGCACTACACGGTATTGTCTGTAAGACAGAAAACTAAAATAATTATACTCTATTGTACAGGTTGAACAACAGTTGAACCATACCAGCATTACATCAACATTAGGGTAGACTAGTTGAACATGCATACATACATAGTTTACATTTACAACAATATCTATCCTAACAGAAAGAAATATAGCATAACCCTCTACCTTTGCACAGTGACCAGACCATACAAATGAGCCTAGGTACGCAGACAGAATCTACCTACAGCCTTCAGTTGTCACGCCCTGGCTCGGGGGACTCTAGTATGTTGAGCCAGGGTGTGAGTTTTCATTTGTGTTTCTAGTATTGTGTTTCTATGTTGGCCAGTGTGGTTCTCAATCAGAGGCAACGAGTAGCAGCTGTTGCTTGTTGTCTCTGATTGGGAACCATACTTAAGCAGCCAGTTTTCCCACAGTGTTTGTGGGATCTTGTTCCAGTGTGGTTTGTGTTAGACCGAGGACGGCATGTTATCGTTTGTTGTTTTTGTTTGTGTAATCACTAATAAAAAAGTACGTTCGCCTTCCACGCTGCGCCTTGGTCCTCTATATCCGACGATCGTGACAGAAGATCCCACCAAAACTGGACCAAGCAGCGTGTCCAGGAGCCATCGCCAGGGGAATCTCTAGCGGATCGCCTTTGCAACCTCGACTGGGCCAAGCCAAGTGAAGAGCAGAGAGGTTGGACTTTGGAGCAGTGGAGTAAGAGTCTCGACTGGGCCAAGCCAAGTGAAGAGCAGAGAGGTTGGACTTTGGAGCAG
Source organism: Coregonus suidteri (assembly GCA_036851935.1). Lineage (NCBI taxonomy): Eukaryota > Metazoa > Chordata > Actinopteri > Salmoniformes > Salmonidae > Coregonus > Coregonus suidteri. The sequence goes on from JAGTTL010001008.1 coordinate 15,957, forward strand.
TGGGGTGAGAGTCTGGCGAGAGATATGGAGGCCTGGTCCACGGGGAGGAGAGACACCCAGAAAATTTTTAGGGGGGGGCTCACACCGTGGACGACGGGGCAGCAGGAGGCCGCGATAGAGCGGTCCAGCGGGTTGGCAGAGGAGGCCGCCAGGTTACGGGGGCCACTGGTCACAAAGGGGAAGGAAAGTGTAGAGGCACGGCGAGAGGTACTGGGGTGTGTTACCAGTCCGGTCCGGCCCGTTCCTGATCCCCGCGTAGGGCCAGTGGTGTGTGTCCCCAGTCCGGCCTGTTCCTGTTCCTCGCATCGAGCCTGTGGTGCGCGCGTTGCCAGCCCGGTCCGGCCTGTTCCTGCTCCCCGCATCGAGCCTGTGGTGTGCGTCGCCAGCCCGGTCCGGCCTGTTCCTGCTCCCGCATCGAGCTTGTGGTGCGCGTCGCCAGCCCGGTCCGGCCCGCTCCTGCTTCCCGCACCAAGTCAGTGGTGCGCTTCGTCAGCCCGGTCCGGCCCGCTCCTGCTCCCCGCACCAAGTCAGTGGTACGCTTCGTCAGCCCGGTCCGGCCCGCTCCTGCTCCCCGCACCAAGTCAGTGGTGCGCTTCGTCAGCCCGGTCCGGCCCGCTCCTGCTCCCCGCACCAAGTCAGTGGTGCGCTTCGCCAGGCCCGGTCCGGCCTGTTCCTGCTCCCCGCACCAAGTCAGTGGTGCACGTCGCCAGCCCGGCCCGGTCCATTCCTGCTCTCCGCACCAAGTCAGTGGTGCGCTTCGTCAGCCCGGTCCCGGCCCGCTCCTGCTCCCCGCACCAAGCATATGGTGCATGTCGCCAGCCCGGCTCGGCCTGTTCCTGCTCCCCACACCAAGCCAGTGGTGTGCGTCGTCAGTCCGGCAAAGCCCGTGCCTGTTCCACCGGTGCCTGGTCCGGTACCGGTCAGCTGCTCCACGCCGGAGCTAGAGCAATCCGCTCCACCAGTGTTCAGTCCAGCTCCGGTCAGCAGGGCCAGACCGGACCAGGGGTACTGTGGGGGGTTAGAGAGGGAGTGGGGATCATGCCCAGAGCCGGATCCGCCGCCAAGGCGGAGTGCCCACCCGCTCCCTCCCCTGTGGTGTTTGGTTGGCGCGGCCGGAGTCCGCGCCTTTGGGGGGGGGTACTGTCACGCCCTGGCTCGGGGGACTCTAGTATGTTGAGCCAGGGTGTGAGTTTTCATTTGTGTTTCTAGTAATGTGTTTCTATGTTGGCCAGTGTGGTTCTCAATCAGAGGCAACGTGTATCAGCTGTTGCTTGTTGTCTCTGATTGGGAACCATACTTAAGCAGCCAGTTTTCCCACAGTGTTTTGTGGGATCTTGTTCCAGTATGGTTTGTGTTAGACCGAGGACGTCACGTTATCGTTTGTTGTTTTTGTTTGTGTAATCACTAATAAAAAAGTATGTTCGCCTTCAACGCTGCGCCTTGGTCCTCTGTTCCCGACGATCGTGACATCAGTTTTAGAGATTTACAACACTAAATTGTTGTATTATTGTTTCTTCTCACTGTTTAGTAGTAAACTTAGCTAGCTTGCTTGCTGGATATGTAATACTTGTTATTTACATCTATTTGGAATCCTATCTTGCGTCATGATTGTTGGGTATGGGAGATTGAGGAGAAATGGCACGTCAATCGCTCTCATACACAACAATACATTTACTGTCTAAGCACAGCCAAAACCCTCTTCCTCATCTCAAAGTACTGTCTGAAAACCTTGCCCAGCCCATTGTTGTGCTCCATAACAATAAGGTGTGTCTGCTCCCTCATGCTTGTGTACACAAAGTGCCACCGCTTTGGGTTCTTTTTCAGCAGGGCACTGTGGAATGACTCCAGATAACCTGAGTTTTACAAAAAGAAAAGGTAAAAAGAGAAGAGGGCAGTAGCGGTGCATGGATAAAATGACTGGGGAAGCCCCCCGCCCATATTACAACCTACACTGTATGTGTTGATATAATTGCATTGTTTGCTGTTAATTCATATGCCTCGCGACCGTGATATATAGACCTAAAGGCCGAGACAATAAGAAGACAGTGGCAGAATAAATTCAACCACACCTTTGTTTTATCACAAATCCGGATAGCAACCTTTGTCCGGTGAAGTCCATGATGCATATTGCATGAAACAGACAGTTACATGACCTACAGCATGGTTAAGCAAGTTAATGTTTCCGACATTTTCGGACCACTAAACAACTATTGATTTAGAACCACAGAGAGTGACCGCAAGCCACAAAGAAAACAGGAGCTTCCTCCACTATTCCAGCACCAATTCAACTTCTACATTTCAACATCATCAAATCACCTCTGCTTAGTCTAATACAGTGACAACTAAAAGATACCAAAAACAATTTAGTCCAATCAACATAAGCTAAATATGATGTGGCTGTCAATGGTTCTGATTTTGCGTGTGTGTGCGTGCACACGCGTTCGTGCAAGTAGAAAAACATGTTGACTCACCCTACCTGCAGATAAACGCCACTGCCATCCTCCTCTCTTTCATGTTGACGAAACGGTCTACCACTCTGTCATAGAGTACAGGCTTTTATTTTTTGTTGTTCTAGCTACCTGGCTAAAATGCTTGCTCGCTAGCCTAACTTCCATTCATGGGCAACGATAGCTAGTTAACATTAGCCTTCTACATCTAGCTACTGTAAATATTGAACTTCCATCCTCTTAGGCCAGGGGCACAACAATGTATGAATTAATGGTTGGATTAGAATCGCAGTTATAATCATTGGCCAGTACGGAGAATTAAGTAAAACCACAAGTCCATATCCCTATCTCCATCCAAGGCTACTTTAGGAAAGGGCCAATTTTATCTAGCTAGCTAGCTAGCCACCGGAGGACAACAACACAACGAATTGCAACATTTCAAGTTGTTTCTGTTAATGACGTACAGTGAGGGAAAAAAGTATTTGATCCCCTGCTGATTTTGTACGTTTGCCCACTGACAAAGACAAGATCAGTCTATAATTTTAATGGTAGGTTTATTTGAACAGTGAGAGACAGAGTAACAACAAAAAAATCCAGAATAATGCATGTCAAAAATGTTATAAATTGATTTTGCATTTTAATGAGGGAAATAAGTATTTGACCCCTCTGCAAAACATGACTTAGTACTTGGTGGCAAAACCCTTGTTGGCAATCACAGAGGTCAGACGTTTCTTTTAGTTGGCCACCATGTTTTCACACATCTCAGGAGGGATTTTGTTCCACTCCTCTTTGCAGATCTTCTCCAAGTCATTAAGGTTTCAAGGCTGACGTTTGGCAACTCGAACCTTCAGCTCCCTCCACAGATTTTCTATGCGATTAAGGTCCGGAGACTGGCTAGAACACTCCAGGACCTTAATGTGCTTCTTCTTGAGCCACTCCTTTGTTGCCTTGGCTGTGTGTTTTGGGTCATTGTCATGCTGGAATACCCATCCACGACCCATTTTCAATGCCCTGGCTGAGGGAAGGAGGTTCTCACCCAAGATTTGATGGTACATGGCCCCGTCCATCGTCCCTTTGATGCGGTGAAGTTGTCCTGTCCCCTTTGCAGAAAAACACCCCCAAAGCTTAATGTTTCCACCTTTATGTTTGACGGTGGGGATGGTGTTCTTGAGGTCATAGGCAGAATTCCTCCTCCTCCAAACACGGCGAGTTGAGTTGATGCCAAAGAGCTCAATTTTGGTCTCATCTGACCACAACACTTTCACCCAGTTCTCCTCTGAATCATTCAGATGTTCATTGGCAAACTTCAGATGGCCCTGTATATGTTCTTTCTTGAGCAGGGGGACCTTGCAGGCGCTGCAAGATTTCAGTCCTTCACGGCGTAGTGTGTTACCAATTGTTTTCTTGGTGACTATGGTCCCAGCTGCTTTGAGATCATTGACAAGATCCTTGCGTGTAGTTTTGGGCTGTAGTTCACCGTTCTCATGATCATTGCAACTCCACGAGGTGAGATCTTGCATGGAGCCCCAGGCCGAGGGAGATTGACAGTTATTTTGTGTTTCTTCCATTTGCGA
>JAGTTL010001009.1:0-19955 GCA_036851935.1 Coregonus suidteri
CCCACTTTCTTTTCAAAAAACGAAGATCCTACATTGGGGGGAAAACCCAATCGATTGTGAGATATGGAAATAAAACCTTTTATACTTAAATTTTTGGTTGTGGGTTCCAATTTTCCCTTTTTCCCTGAGACTCTCCCAAAGCAAGGGGGGAAAAACAGCAGCTGGGGGTTTAAATGCCCTGAAAACATTACACGCAAAATTTGGGACTCCTATAAAAAAACTACACACTGCCCTTTTTTCAAAATAGCTTTACTCAACTTTAGGAAATCACCCAACAAAAACACACCTTTTAATATTTGGGTCAAAAGCATCACCCAGACCTCGGCAGTGGGGCCTTTTTCCATTTCTCTTTTTTAATGCTTTTCCCTGAAAACCCAAGCAAAAAAATGCTGTTTTCCCAACGAGGGGCATCGTAGCCACAAAAATACATTAGAAATCTGTCATCTGATCAGACACACTGTCTAAACAAGCTTTAAAACCCAAATGATTTCGCTAGTTTTTTTTTTTAAATTTTTTTGAATATTTTTTGAAATGGCTAAAAGGGTTTTTTTCCCCCAGGCGAAAAGCCCCTCCAGGGCGGAGCCCCGGGGCGAGAAAAAAAAAACCCCCAAAATGGCTGAATAAAATAAAAGGAAGAAAATTTTTCCCCCCTTTTTAGATAAAAAAATTTTCTGCCTTTTGTCATTTTAACCATCCATCCAAAATCAAATAATGCATATGTCTTTTTTTATTTTTAAAAAAACTTTTAATAGCCTATTCCATGATTTTTGGGGCCCACCCAAATTTTAGAAAACTTCCCAGCTCTTGTCATGATGTCTGTAAATGGGGAAACGAATTCAGGGGCAGGACACAAAAACTCTCGGAAAAGTATTTTTAATACGAAAAGGATCCAAAAGGCACAGAAAATTTTTAAAAAAAAAACTCCACCAGGGAGGAAAAAACCCGCTCCCCAAAATACCAACCGTGAAGGGGAAAAAAAAAACCACACCAAAGAAGAGAGGGGGAAAAGGGGAAATTAAAAAAGGGAAAACAAATTAAAACTAAACGAACGGGGTTAAAACAATACAGACAAAATAAAAAAAACACCGAAAACTCGAACGGCAGTAGCTGTACCCGGGGACGACAAAACCCGCCGAAACCTCCCGAAAAGGAGGAGGAGAAAGCCTCGGCAGAATCCGGGGGAGTCCCCCCCCCTTGGGAACCCGGGGGCTCCAGCCTTTTGCGCCGCCCCCGCCCCCCGGGCCCGGCCGGGAAAGGACGCGGAGCAGGGGGGTTGGGTGACCCCCGGGTGGAACCTGTCAACAGGGAGGGTTTGGGTTTTTCCCCCTCCTAGGGCCCCCAGCACTTTTTCCCCCGGGCCCGTACCCCCTCCCACCCAAACGAGATACTGCAGACCCCCATCCCCCCTCGAATCCCCCGAGGGAAAACGGATGAGTCCCGGCCGGAGCCCCTTCGATGTATATGGGGGCGGGGGGGGCCCCCTCTTACCTCATTTCCCCCGGGGAGTGGACCGCTACCCCGGGCCTGAGGAGAGACACAGGGAACGGGGGTTAAATCCCGAAAATTTAAAACCCCAGGCACCCCTTGTAACCTAAAACATACCTCTTCAATCTCCTCGGGGATTTTAAAATGGCCCCCCCAAAAAAACTCCCGGGCCCCCGTTTCCCGGGCAGGGCGGGAGGGAAGGGGGCCCGGGTTTTCCTGGGAGAGAAAACCCCATCCCCCGGGTTTTCAAAACCCGGCCCCCCTCACTGGGGTTTTGGCGATGGGCCCCTTCCCCTTTTGGGCCCGTTTGAGGGCCCCCGCTGCAGATGGATGTGCGCAGCTTTCCATGTTCCTCCAAGCCCCAAAAAAACCATTCTTTTCCCACCGGGGACCCTTCGATCTGGCCTGATGCCAGGGTGCCAAAAAAACCGGCGGGAGACCCCAAAACACAACGGGAAAGGAGGGGAGATTAGTGGAGGAGTGGCGGAGTCCCCCCCGACCCCTCCCCTTGGCCGGGCCTGGCAGTAGCCCTCAGAAACCTACCCACTTTCTTGGTTTACTCTCCCCCCACCTCCCATTATTTCCCCAGGGTAAAACCCGGGGTTTGGGGCTAAATCGAGACCCCCAAAAGTTAAAAAAAACGCCCCCCCCACACTCTGAGGTGAACGGGGGAAACCCCCCGATCAAACCCACTTTTCCCTCAGGCCCCTGGGGGCCCGGAAAAAACCGGGAGTAAACGGGGTTTTGGGCCTTTTGTAGGGCTGTAGGAAGCCCTGGCTTTTAGGGATGAACGGAAACCTTTAAAAGGGGGGGGAAAAGGGTCCATGACAAAATCCACCGCCGGTGAGACCAGGGCCGTTGTGGAAGGGGGAGGGGGTTTGTAATTTCCCCCTGGGCAGGTGTCTAGGCGCCTTCCCATGGGCGAAAACCCCGAACAGGAAGAAATTTAAACTCTCCCGTCCTTTAGCTATGGTGGGCCACCGGTACTTCCCGCTAAGACAGTGAAACCTCCCCCCCAAATACCGGGAGGCCAGGGAGGGTGACGTGTAAGACCAAAAATCGGGCGTCAGGGGCCTGGGGCGGAAATCCCTCGTCCCTCTGGCACTCTGGGGGAGAAGGGTTGGTACGAAAAAGCCCCCCTCGATTTTTTGTGCCCGACCCCCCACACCACCGGGGGCCAGGGAGAAAAGGGCCCTTCCGGGTAGTATGGGAGTGGGCTCAATGGACCTCTCCTCGTGTCAAAACGTCGGGACAGGGCGTTTTCCCTTTAACGTTTTTGGGGACCGGGGAAATTACTATTTAAGAAAAACCCGGGCCCAGAAAAGGGCCCCCACCTACCCTGACAAGGGTTCAGTCCCCTTCGCTCCCCGGATGTACCCCAGGTTCCGATGGTAAAGCAGAAATGAGAAAAGGGGGGTTTTAACCCCCCCTCAACCAATGTCCCACACCTTCGGGGCCTGGATCACAGCTAGCATCCCGTCCCCCCCCGCCCAAAATTTGCGCTCCGCCGGATGAGTTTCTTAGAAATAGAAACAGGGGGGATTTTTGGGAAGGCTTTGGCCCGGGAGCGCTGAGCAGTAAAAGGAAACAACCCCCCCCCACCTCGGACGCCCCCCACCCGATTTGGAACCCCCAAAGGGGGGAACCCCGGAGGGGCCCAGAAATGGAGTTTAGATGAACAAGCCCTTCCCAAATGCCCTAACGCCCTGTCCCCCTTTCAGCCACCCCTGAAAACGCGGGGGCCCCCCCTTTGGGCCGGGAGGTAATGGGGGGCCCGCTACCGTCCAAAAAAAACCCCCCGGAAAACCCTCCCGGTAAAATTTGGAAAAACCCCAAAAAAAAAACCGCTCCCACCTCCTTTATTTTAATTTGGGAATTTCCCCAAATTTAAAACCCGCAGGCTTGAAACGCGGTAAAATTCTCCATCTCCCCCCCTTTGACAAAGGAAAAACCGGGGCCCTGGGAAAGGGAGATGGACTCCGGAAAAAAAAGGACTTTTCTTGCTTTCACATACGATCAGTCCAACGTTTTCCCCCCAGCACCCCGTACCAGGACACATGCTCGGTAGGGTGTACGGAGTATATCAAAAATGTCATCAATAAAACACCACTCCCCCCTTTTCCATCAAATCCCGGGGAAAATCCCCGTCTCAATGTTTGGGAAGATTAAAGGGAGCATTTTTAAAGACCTATGGCAGGACAAAGGTTTACTCTAGTGACCCAGGTGGTACTAAAGGGGCGGGGTTTTCCACTCACCCTCCCCTCCCGAATGCCCACCAGGTTGTAAGCCCCCCCTTCCGAGACCCAAATTTTTTGTAAAGAAAACGCGCCCCTTTTAAGTTTTTCCGTCTTTACTACAATCGGAGGGAGGATAGCTGTTTTTAATGTGATCGTTTGGGGCCCAAACGGTAATCAAAACGGGGGGAAAAAAACCCCCTTTCCTTCTTTTTCCCACAAAAAAAAAAATTGAGGAGGGAGGAAGGAGAAGTGGAAGCCCGTATTTACCCCCGCCCAAAAGGAAATTCGGGGGACTTTATTTTTCCCCCAAAAAGAAAGCCCCGTTCCCCCTGAACAGAGGATACACAGGGGCTGCGAGGGACGCCCCCAAACCTGGGGGTCTATCGAAACAATCCCCCCCGGCCCGTTTGAGGTGGTAATTGATTTCCCCTTCTTTTTGACAAAAGGCCCCTTCCCAAATGGGCAAAACCCCAGGGGGAAATTTTGTGAAATTGGGGGCTTTTGGGTTCGGCATTTCCACCGCTTTTCCCCCCCTTACGAAACACCTCCCCACACCGCCCCCACACTGATCGGGCCCAAACCCCTTGAACCCCCCTCTTTTTCCCCATAAAAATTTTGGGGCTTAGATATTAACCGGGGAATTTCCCAAAACCCACTGGAAACGCAGGAAGCCCAAAATAAACGGGTTATAGTCCTCCCCATGACCTTTTGCTTTTTCCCATCTTCGGGTGGGCGCTGTGACCCCCCCCAATCAACCCGACCCCAAAGGGCCGGCTATCTAGGGAGGGTGGGGAAAGGGCCCATCGAGGGTTAAATGGGGATCCCAACTTAAAATGAGAAATGGCGACCCGATAAAACCCCCCAGCTGCCCCCTTTTTAAATCAAATTAGTCCCTTTTTGGCTGGGAGAAAGAAAAAAAACCCCCCCTGGAAAACATCACTTGGATACCATATGAAACGGAGCTCTGGGGGGTTTTGGGGCCCCCTTACTCACCGGGAATGACCCCTCAGGGCGCGGGGCCTGCTCCCTCAAATTTTCCGAGGAAAACCCTCCCCAGCCCCCCCCGGGAAAACCGTGTGTGTCCTCGGGGGCCCCAAACATTTGGTTAGGGGACCCCCCCCCTTTCCCTTTGGCCCTCCCTACTACCAGCCCCCCCGAGCCCCCAAGGGCTCGGCTCGGAGGTGCGGGGGGTTTGGAAGGGAGGGCCCCAGCGCTGGACGCCGCGGGTAGCCAACAGGGTACCCAAAAGCAAATTTCGAATGTCCCCCAAGCTGTTTAAGCTTGGGTTTGGGTTTGCCCCCTGCGGCCGCTCTCGACAAACGCCCCCCCTCAGGTTTCCCTTCTGAAATTGGTCGATGGGGCCCTTTTCCCCTTCCCCTCCCGAATTGGCCCAAAGGGGCCGGGAAAGTCCGTGCGTTTTCCGGGGCCCCGTTTCCCCTCCTCCCCTGTCGAGGGGGGAATAGACGCTCAACCGCCCCCCCCCCTTCCCCCCCCGGGGGGAATGATCAAAACATTTCCCAAAAAGCGGGGGTTTGGGAAACTCCGCACGTTCCCCATTTGGGGCGGCGTCTACCCCCCCTCCCACCCCGGCGTTGGCCCATTCCCAGTGCCTTGCCGGCAACAGGAGGAGGGCAAACCCTGAAAAACCGGGGGCGGGTGCCTTTCTTTAAAAGCCCCGGGAGCGGGTTTTTAAAATTCCCCACGGACCCCGGATGTGAAAGAAAAGGGGAACCCGATGGTTTGGTACCCTTTGGGGAGGGGGTTTGTGGGAAAAACCCCCCCTCTCTTCCCCTCCCCCAAAGTGTTAAAAACCCGTTATCCAAAAGGGGCCACCCCCAAGATTTTGGAGCTTTCGCTGCCTGTGTTAGGGGGGGCCCCCCTCGTGTGTCCGGGTGGGGTGCCGTCGTTCGGGCTAAACCCATGGAAAAGGGGTGTGTTTTCGGGTTACGACTGTCTGTGAAATGCGGTAAAACGAAGCCCGGGGCGCAGGACACAAAAACTCTCGGATACATATTTTAAAATAAAAAAGGGAAACCCAAAAAGGACACAAAAAAATAACCCCAGAGGGGGGAAAAAACCCGCTCACAAAATAGAAAACCGTAAAGGGGAAAAAAACCCACACCCAAAGTAAGATGAGAGAAGGGGTAATTATAAGGGAAACAATTAACATCATAAACGAAAAAGGTTGTAAAAAATTACAAAACCAAAAAAAAAACCAACCCCGAAAACACCCCAAGGGCATGGGAAGTACCCCCCGGGGCGACGAACGCCGGCCCTCCCCCGAGCAAGGGGGAAAGGAGCGGGGCCCCCCTGGGGCGGAATCCGTGCAGTGTTGATTGGGGGTGATATGATACATTACGTATGCAATAAAAAATAAATACAAAAACCCCTTTAAGGATTTGGGTTTTTAAAAAATGAAAAAACTTAAATGCTTTAAATTTTATAAAATTTTTGCCTCCCTTACCCACCCCCCTCCTGTTCACTTGAGGAAGGCAATTTGGGGGCCCTGGTTTAAAAACCCCAAAAACCCCCCCCTGCATCATTTTGCAAATTTTTTTAATATATATATGTGTGTTTTTTGAAACAGTGACACAAGGAATAAATACACAGTGAATAACGAATAACAATAACGATTAAAAATAACATGGTTACATACAGGGAGTACAAGTACCGAGTCGATGTGCAGGGGTACGAGGTAATTGAGTAATGGCCCCCCTGTATTGATGGTCAGCTTGGCAGATGTGTTGTTGCCTACCCTCACCCCCTGGGGGTGGCCCATCCGGAAGTCCCAGGATCCAGTTGCAGAGGGAAGTGTTCAGTCCCAGAGTCCTGAGCCTGGTGATGGGCTTGGGGGAGGGGGGGGGGGGGACTATGGTGATTAATGTTGAGCTGTAGTCAATGAGGAGCATTCTTGCATAGGCATTCCTTTTGTCCAGGTGGGTGAGGGCAGTTTGGAGTGCAATAGAGATTGTGTAATCTGTGGATCTGTTGGGGCAGTATGCACATTGGAGTGGGTCCAGGGTGTCTGGGATGATGGTGTTGATGTGAGCTAGCTGGGTACATATACTTTAGGTAGGGGTAAAGTGACTAGGGCAACAGGATAGATAATAGACAGTAGCAGAGGCGAATGTGGTGAGTGTGAAAGTGTGTTTGAGTGTATGGCGTCAGTATGCATTTATGCATGTGTTACGTGTGTGTGGGCGTGTGTAGTGTGTGGGTGTATGTGTGTGTTGGGGTTGTAGTGTACTTATGTGTGAGAGTGTAGTTAGAGGCCAGTGTGTGTGCATAGAATCAGTGCAAAAGAGTTTAGTGCAAAAAAAGGGTCAATGCAGGTAGTCAGGGTACATATAATATTTAGCCATTTTATAAAATTAGCCTACATTATCACATTCTGCTCACTTGAGGAAGGCAATGTGGCTCTGGCTTGCAAACGAAATCCCCTGTATCATTTTGCAAAATTATTAGTCTACCGATTTGAAATGTATATATAGTAATAATAGCATATTTCATTGACCCCAATGGACAAATTGGACGGCGAGCATTAATCGTATTTCAATAGATGCCTCTACATCTGCATTGCTTACTCTCTGGGGTTTTAGGCTCAGTTTTCTGCTGTTGTAAAAAAGGGCTTTATAAATAAATGTGATTGACGTAGCCATTTGATTAGCTATTTAGCAGTCTTGTTTAGCAGTCTTATGGCTTGGGTGTAGAGGGCTGTTCAGGGTCCTATTGTTGCATGGTACCACTTGCTGTTGCGGTAGCAGAGAGAACAGTCTATGGCTCGAGCCTTCCTCTGACACCCGCCTGGTAAATAGGTCCCGGATGGCAGGGATCTCGGCACCAGTAATGTACTTAATAATTTTTTTTCATTGGCAAGATTAGCAAACTTAGGCATGACATGCCAGCAACAAACGCTGACACTACACATCCAAGTATCTATGACCAAATTATGAAAGACAAGCAAGGGAATTTTTGAATTCCGTAAAGTGAGTGTGGGAGAGGTGAGACAATTATTGTTGTCTATCAACAATGACAAGCCACCGTGGTCTGACAACTTGGATGGAAAATTACTGAGGATAATAGCGGACGAAATTGCCACTCCTATTTGCCAAATCTTCAATTTAAGCCTACTAGAAAGTGTGTGCCCTCAGGCCTGGAGGGAAGCACAATTCCTTCCCCTACCTAAGAATAGTAAAGCCCCCTTCACTGGCTCAAATAGCCGACCAATCAGCCTGTTACCAACCCTTAGTAAACTTTTGAAAAAATGTGTGTTTGACTAGATTCAATGCTATTTTACAGTAAACTAATTGACAACAGACATTCAGCACGCTTATAGGGAAGGAAATGCAACAAGCACAGCACTTACACAAAAATACTGATGATTGGCAGAGAGAAAATTTATGATAAAAAAAAGATTGTGGGGCTGTTTTTGTTAGACTTTCAGTGCGGATTTTGACATTATCGATCATAGTCTGCTGCTGGAAAAAAGTATGCGTTATGGCTTTACACCCCCTGCTATATTGTGGATAAAGCGTTACCTTGTCTAACAGAACACAGAGGGTTTCTTTAATGGAAGCCTATCCAACATAATCCAGGCAGAATCAGGAATTCCCCAGGGCAGCTGTCTAGGCCCCGTACTTTTTCCAATCTTTACTAATGACATGCTTTGAGTAAAGCAGTGTGTCTATGTATGCGGATGACTCAAACACTCTACACATCAGCTACTTATACCGACTGAAATGACTGCAAACACTTAACGAAGAGCTGTAGTTAGTTTCAGAATGGGTGGCAAGGAATAGGTTGGTCCTAAATATTCAAAAAGCATTGTATTTGGGACAAATCATTCACTAAACCTTAAAACTCAACTAAATATTGCAATGAATAATGTGGAAATTGAGCAAGTTGAGGTGACTAAACTGCTTGGAGTAACCCTGCATTGTAAAATGTCATGGTCAAAACATATTGATACAAAAGTAGCTAAGATGGGGAGAAGTCTGTCCATAATAAAGCGCTGTTCTGTTTCGGTTGACAACTCCGCTGTGTCCTCCTCCCAGAGTGCGAAGAGCCTAGGCGTGACCCTGGACAACACCCCTGTCGTTCTCCGCCAACATCAAGGCGGTGACCCGCTCCTGCAGGTTCATGCTCTACAACATTCGGAGAGTACGACCCTGCCTTACACAGGAAGCGGCACAGGTCCTAATCCAGGCACTTGTCATCTCCCGTCTGGACTACTGCAACTCGCTGTTGGCTGGCCTCCCTGCCTGTGCCATTAAACCCCTACAACTCATCCAGAATGCCGCAGCCCCCGTCTGGTGTTCAACCTTCCCAAGTTCTCTCACGTCACCCCCCCTCCTCCGCACACTCACTGGCTTCCAGTTGAAGCTCGCATCCCGCTACAAGACCATGGTGCTTGCCTATGGAGCAGTGAGGGGAACGGCAACCTCTGTACCTTCAGGCTCTGATCAGTCCCTACACCCAAACGAGGGCATTGGCGCTCATCCACCTCTGGCCTGCTGGCTCCCCTTCCTCTGCGGAAGCATAGTTCCCGCTCAGCCCAGTCAAAACTGTTCGCTGCTCTGGCACCCCAATGGTGGAACAAGCTCCCTCACGACGCCAGGACAGCGGAGTCACTCACCACCTTCCGGAGACATTTGAAACCCCACCTCTTTAAGGAATACCTGGGATAGGATAAAGGAATCCTTCTACCCCCCCCCCCCCCCCCCCCCCCCCCCCAATTGTAAAGTGGTTATCCCACTGGCTATAGGGTGAACGCACCAATTTGTGAGTCGCTCTGGCTAAGAGCGTCTGCTAAATGACGTTAATGTGCCCTTGAGCAAGGCACTTAACCCTAATTGCTCCTGTAAGTCGCTCTGGATAAGAGCGTCTGCTAAATGACTAAAATGTAAATGTAAATGTTCTGCCTTCTTAACAGCACTATCAACAAGGCAGGTCCTACAGGCCCTAGTTTTGTCACACCTGTACTACTGTTCAGTCGTGTGGTCAGGTGCCACAAAGAGGGACTTAGGAAAATTGCAATTGGCTCAGAACAGGGCAGCACGGCTGGCCCTTAGATGTACACAGAGAGCTAACATTACTAATATGCATGTCAATCTCTCCTGGCTCAAAGTGGAGGAGAGATTGACTTCATCACTGCTTGTATACTTCTATATGTGAGAGGTATTGACATGTTGAATGCACCAAGCTGTCTGTTTGAACTACTGGCACACCCATGCATACCCCACAAGACATGCCACTAGAGGTCTCTTCACAGTCCCAAAGTCCAGGACAGACTATGGGAGGCGCACAGTACTACATAGTGCCATGACTACATGGAACTCTATTCCACATCAAGTAACACATGCAAGCACTATAACTTGGTTTAAAAAACAGATAAAAATACAACTCATGTAACAGCGGGGACTGTGAAGCAACACAAAAACAGGCACAGACAAATGAATACAAAACACACGATAACATACACACTATAACACCCACGTACAACATGGATTTTGTGTTGTAGATATGTGGTAGTAGAGTAGGGGCCTGTGGGCACACACTTAATGTGTTGTGAAATCTGTTGTGAATGTATTGTAATGTTTTTTAAATGTTATAACTGCCTTAATTTTGCTGAACCACAGGAGGGGTAGCTGCTGCCAAGGCAGCAGCTAATGTGGATCCATAATAAATATAAATACAAATACTAGGCCGAATACTCACCACCCTCTGTAGTGCCTTGCAGTCGGGTTTTTTGCCTTGCAGTTGCCGTACCAAGCGGTGATGCAGGCCAGTCAAGATGCTGTCAATGGTGCAGCTGTAGAACTTCTGAGGGCCCATACAAAATATGTTCTTCCTCCTGAGGGGGAAAAGGCGCTGTTGTGCCCTCTTCGGGGCGGCAGGTAGCGTAGTGGGTAAGAGCGTTGTGCCAGTAACCGAAAGGTCGCTGGTTCTAATCCCCGAGCCGACTAGGTGAAAAATCTGTCGATGTGCCCTTAAGCAAGGCACTTAACCCTAATTGCTCCTGTAAGTCGCTCTGGATAAGAGCGTCTGCTAAATGACTAAAATGTAAATGTAATGTAAATGTTTACAACTGTGTGGGTGTGTGTGGAGTCGGACCATGTTAATTCTGATGGGTTCTGACATATAAACTTGAAATATCCTTAATCATGTCGCTGAGGGAAAGAGGGGATAGCAGAATGTTTACATTCTGTCAGAACATGTTCAGGTATCCTATGGAAAGGAGAAGGGCCACAGTCTGGTACAAGTCAACAGAACATTCGTGAGTTGGGGAGGAGTGAGGAATTTGGACCGAGGTCAGGTCAGATGAAGTGAGAAAGAACAGGCATCACTAAAGTCCTGTCTAGCAACAGAGAGGTATTGGCTGTCCAGATGTGTAAAGAGGACACTCAGCATAGGAGGAAGGTTTAAATACCAGTGGTTGTGTGAATATGTCTTATGCAGCTGTGTGACCCAGTTGGTGAATAAACTTGGTTTGAGCTTTACTAGTCGTCCGTTAAGTTTTTTACTCTGTTTATTTAGGATCTAACAGTTGGCGCTGCGAGCAGGGTTCACCACGATTTACAGTCGAACCACCAGAGTCCAAATCAGTGAAAACAGGAGCCAGCACCTAAAACAAGGTAGGCACAGTTCCTACACCTGTTACCACTCATTCTGACATCTTGGGGAGATGAGAATCGTAGTGTCGTATATGATGAATGGTGGTCATCATTGCTGTCAACAAAAGAGTCCATCTATGCTGCATCGTGTCAGAAGTTTTTATTCATACCACGAGGTTACAGCATAAATTACAGACACGATGCAGCATAGATGGACTCTTTTGTTGACAGCAATGATGACCACCATTCATCATATATGACATAATGGCGAGCTTGCCAGGAGGGATGATGCAATCCTTCTTTGCTGCATTTGGAGTCGCCAAGCTAACTCAAGCTGACTTTTGATTTGGAGTCATGACCCGACTAAACACAGCTAAGTTGTTGGTTTTGT
The DNA here is from genome assembly GCA_036851935.1 of Coregonus suidteri. Taxonomy (NCBI): domain Eukaryota; kingdom Metazoa; phylum Chordata; class Actinopteri; order Salmoniformes; family Salmonidae; genus Coregonus; species Coregonus suidteri. Next base: position 11,727 of record JAGTTL010001009.1, read on the forward strand.
TACTGCTTGTGTACACTGGAGGAATGTACCCTTATGACCGTGTTTCGGGTGGCGTTATGGCTGTTAACTGGGAGTCTGAACGAGAATTTCTAAATTTGGTTGATGGGTAAACGGGGAATAATAGCATGTTTAGGACAATGGATTGGTAGACAATAAATGTTGGAAGACGTCTGCATAGTTAGGGCACCGTGAATACGAAAAGACCTCTTGATCGAGGCGATTCTTTAGGAATGGGCTACAAATCCGGACTTAGTTAGACTGGGTCAGGTTGATTCCTTAAGCGGGAATTATGAAGTGAATGGTTGTATTTATGTTATACTTCTTCTATAGCCGACGGGAGATATGTTGGGGATAACCGCTTGATATGAGATTCATCTTTCAAGGCAACAAAAAGTTAGACGGGGAGATAATTGCGATGATGATGATTTGGCCACGGTGCGGGATGTTCATTTGTGTTGTGGGCCGCAGTTAGCTGGAGGCTAGGGCTAAGGCTGGATTGTTACGGGTCACGTGGTACATCGTGGCTAAATGCTAATGCTACATGCTAATTGTGTTTTGTGCCACGGTGTACCTTAGGCTAAGCTAAATGCTAATGTTGAAGGCTAATTGTGGTTGCGGTGCTACAATGCTAATGGATATCCTTAGAGATTCCATTGCGATGGACTAAAGTCTCTTAAACTTGTCACTGTCTGTAAGTCAGGTTGTATGTTTTGTGAGCGCTGTTAAATGTTGGTTGACTAGGAGGGGAACGAAAGGTACAGCTGGACTGTTATCCATTTAGTGGAGGTGAAAACGGGTTTTTGAATGGATGTGCGCATGCGTTTAATTTTGCGACACTACACTACAGAAAGGGGAGTTTATGGCACGAGATTAGGGAACGTTTTGTTTTACGGCACTAAACGACACCACGAGGGGATGCTAAAACTCAAGCATGAGGTTAAAATGATATTTGCGCATGCGTGGGATTCGGCAAAACAACACATTGGTTAAACTGCAGGGGGAGACAGAGGAACACAGACGACGGAACAAATACGCATAAAGAGATTTTAACACGAATCTTATAAGTTTAAACAAACGGCGGTGGGTTAAGATGAAACTTGTTTTGGGACCTATTAATTTATATAAATTTAATATATGATAATGGATTATAATGGATTGAATTAAATAATTAAATAACGGATTAAAATTTTTTTTTGAGCAATCTATTTAGTTCTGAGTTTAGTCTTAGAGTGAATAATGTAGAACGAACGAATATTGGATGGTTGGAAATAAAATACTCAGTGATTGCATTAACTGCTGAAATCGTGTGTGTTTCTATGTTTTTGTGAAATATGAGAGGAACATGGAACGAGAGGAGAGAGAGAGAAGGGGCTGACGTGTGCGTCACGTGACAAGGTGTGACGAGGCAGACGAGAGGATCGGATCAGGCTAGTACACAAAATCATCCTAACAAGATATGTGATGTTATGACAATTTTACATAGGCTTGGCAAATACTATTTCATTAAAAATTGTATTTTGGTGGCTCTGTGTATCACTGGGGTTTGATTACAGATGTGTTGGGAATCCAGGATGGATTGAGGATTCTTCTGTAAATTTATGATAATTAGGGGTTATAGAGCAAGGGGTTAAAGGCTTTGTTTATGGGTATTTTAGTCTGAAGATGACTAACTGGCATTTACTTGCAGTTGATGGGTTGTGGTAAGATAGTCAACACTAATTGATAAATTGGTGACATAGAATATAGGAATAAAAAAATTGTTTTAAAATTATTCATAATTTTTTGATTGAGGTTTTAATTGGTTTTTTTATTTTTAATTAAAAATGGTTTTTGAATAAGGTATTTAATTGAATTTTTTAATATTCATATTTTATTTAATTTGATTTTTCGGGGGGGTTCTTAGGGTTATATTAATAATTTAAGGGGGGAAGTCATAGCCATAGGCTATACAGTCTAAAATAACATAGGTCACAATAAAGGAATATAAAAGGCTTGATATAGGGGAAAATTGATTAAAATAGTCATTTTTTAATCAAAGTAGGGTTAGAGTAGTGTTAGGAGAGACTAGTGGCAGATGTTAGTACACCTTTCTCACATACGGATTCAGCAGAAAGACATCATCCAGCAGGGTGATTATGGCATCAGAGATGAAGACGAATACGAGCAGAAACGACGATGAAGATGAATCCAGAAGACGGAAGAAAATGAGATGTCTGGAACGTGAAGGAGAAGAGGATGATGAAGATGAGAGTGATTGATGAGAGGTCATGGGTGGAGGTGACTCTGTGATCAGAGGGAAGTGGCAAGAGAGGAAAGAAGAAATGGAGAAGTGGAAGAAGTAACACGACTGGATGAAGACCTCAAGAATTGAAGGAGAAGAATAATACAGTGAGGCAAAAGGAAAGGCCACTGGTAAGAAGATGATATTTCAAGAACAGAACTTAGAAGATAACCTTTTGAAGAATACTGATAGGTCCACAACGAGAAGAACCGGACGAAGAAAACTCAATCAAATACAAACTTATAACTGGTGTGGAGAAGAAGAAAAGAAGTGTTGGTTATGAAGAATCAGAGTGAATCAAATCAACAATCACTGTTACAGCTTCAACTGAACAATATCAATGCAATTGTATCAGTCAAGGGGGGTACCAGGTGTTATATCCACAGCCAAGGTCTGGACAGACACAGAATTGGAGAGGAAGAGAAAATAGCCAACAATTGAAGTAAAAACAACCGACCATTAGAAGTGATAGTGAATAGGGGAAAAACTTATCTGGGTTCAGTCTAAAGAGGTTAAACATATCACTCTGTAAAATAAACTAATTAGGTTAGGATAGGGATTGGAAGTAGTAAAAACAGTTTAATTACTCTTAAGAAATCAATTGAGCTCTGCTATAGAAGTCAAAATAGGAATTAAAAGAGACAATATACCAATGACATTGTGGGAAGAGATGCATGGTGTAAATTGAAGTGTTCAATCAGAGGCACACTAGAGACGACTGACTGTCTGGTAGTAGAATATTTTAAGAAGTAGGTTTGTTGGAATCATTTGCTTAAAAGATAATATCATAGGAAGGATGATAATGTATTAGATTACCTGTTAGACAATCTGTCTGGGGAAAATAAACTTAATAGGGTGACTGTTATTCGGGGTTACATTCTTACACAAAGAGATTTTCAGGCTAGGCTAAAAGGTGTTTAGACCGTTTTTGCCCAAGTCTGTGTGTAATGAGTCAGAAGCAGTGGGGAACTTCCCAATCCACATAGTCTAACACATTGGTGGTAGGGGATTTTGTGAAAATCAGGGAAAAAGGTTTTAAATGTTTATGAGAGAAAAGATTAGATTAAAATAAGTTAGGAGTAGATTAGGGTTGAAGGAACTCTGAGACAGTAAGCTAAGTTTTAACGTTAGTAGTAAGAGAGAGAGAGAACCGTAATATGAATGACACTTTAGAATAGGAAGATCAAGGTAATTGTGGGTACCTTTTGTTATAATCAAAAAAAAAGGTTTAAAGTTTAGAGGTAGAACTGAAAGGGGGAAAAAGTGGACACTAGTGGTGAGGGAATGGGAATACAAGTAAAGAGTTCAGAGCTTTGGAAAACTAGGTTGTTTACAGAAAAGACGGGGAGAAATGGGGTATTTAAATTATTGAAAGTTTAAAAATTTTTTTTTCCGGTTTAGAATTTTTGGGGTTTAAAAGGGTATGTAATTCGAAAATTTGATGCTTTTTAAGGGAAAGATTTAAGTCTGAAAAAATTTTCCCCAGTACAGAGGGATTTTAAGGGGAAAAGTTTTTTAAGTAGTCACCCCAACAGTGAAAAATACACATAGGATAAAGAAAGTTTTCCCCAAATAGAGGGAAATTTAAAGGGTTTTTAATTTCAAAAACTAAATCAACGACTTTTAAGGGTAACTTTGGAAAAAAAATTAAGGATCGGGAAAGTTATGTTACGGATGGAGGGGGCTGTAAATTTGATTTTACGAAAAGGATTAAAAAGGAGAGCAGATATTAATAGAAAAAAATAAGTTTAATGGGGAAAGGGAGAAGAGAAAATTATCATGGAAGCTCCCGGAGGGGGTTTTTTGTTTTGATGACAGAGGGGGGGGGCATCTGATCAGGTTTGCTCTTTCCTCTTTTGGGGAAGATTAGAATAGATTAACTCTTTTCTGAAAAGAATGTGAGGAATCTTGGGGGTTGAGTCTTTTTGGGGATGCCACCCCAAGACGTTTTTGGAGGGTTTTGCGCAGCCTCTAGCGGGTCTGGGCGGGGTTATGCTTTTTTCATAACTGGGGTATCGGAAAAACAGTATGACAGAAAAAAATAAGTTTGTAAAAAGTGGGTTAAGTGTTTTGGGAAAAAGGGGATTACCCTAGGGGAAATTGTTCAAGGGGAAAAAAGGAAAAACAGGTAACAAGGGAAACCCTGAAGTTTTTAGGTAAACCCAGGGGAGGAAAAAAGGTTGTTTTTCTAAAAAAAAATATGAGGTAAGGGGCATTTTTAGGGAATATCAGAGGTGGGGATGAGTATAGGTTTAAACGGGAAAAAGTATGACCGAAAGGGTAGTAATGAAAAATAATGGGTTTTATTTTATATATCAGGTAGTAAGAAAAAGCAGGACTTTGGGGTTTAAAAAAGTTTAGCTTTTAAATGACAATTTTGACTAGGGGGTTTTTTAGAGATATTTGGTGGGTTGTGATATAGAGTATTTTCTTCCCCTATGGGGGATAGGATGTTTTTACAGGTAAAATTTTAAGTTTCCCATTGAGGTTTTTCCCATTAAAAGAGGAGTGGTCCCAACACAGAAATCTGAACCCTGGGGAAAAATGGGGTAAAAAGGGGACATGGTACTTTGTCATAGTCTTCAAGCCTACCCATTGAAAGGGTAAGTTAAGGGGGAAGGGGGGACTTTATTATGGTTGGTTTAAAATTTTGGGGAAAATAATATGATAAAATTAGTTATACCCTTTTAGTCAGAAGTTAAATAATATCCCCTGGGGTTTTAGATGCAAATTTTAAGGGGTTGGGGTTTTGGGGGATTTAGAGGATGCAAGATCAAATTGGCCCGTAGGGGCAAATTATGGGGTGGATTTTAGTTTCAGCTTTTATAAAAAACTGTGTGTTTTTAAAATTTTTTAAATGATCCTTTTAGAAAATTTTGAAAATTTAGATAGGTTGGAGAGGATTCCTGGGGACAACACTCAGGGTGCCGGGTTTTTGATGTTCCTGATTGGGGTTAAAAAAGGGGTGGGGCTACGATGGATAAAAAATCATTTTTTTTTGAGTTTATTATTTTTTAAAAAATTTATTCAATTTTGTAGGGGATGTTGGTAGATTTTTGGGAAACAAGGGGGGGGGGTAGGTTTAAAGGTTTACATCATTTATAGGGCATTTTATTCTAAATTTATGTTTGGGGTTTAATTTTTAAAATGTTGTTTTTCAAAAGAACTGTTTTGGCGTTTATTTTTGTCATTCCCGAAGCATTTTGGGGGGGGAACATGTGGAGGGTTGGAATATCAAACAAAGACAATAGGGAAAAAGCAAAAATGACTGGAGGAGGGTGAAAAAAGGAGGGGGTTTGGTTTATTCCATCATTAACAAGGCCCGGGGGAGGTCGAGATACCGGAGGAGGGGGAAGGTTGGACTACATTCCAGTGTCTGAATGAAATATAAAACCCAAATTTTGTTTAATACAAATTGTGTCATTTTTTTAGGGATTATTTTAGTAGATGGGTTTTATGTTATTGAATGCAGGGTGAGGAACTTTGATGCTTGGTTATTTCGAGGGGGTTTAAGGAAAAAGGGCGTTTAGGCAGGGAGAATCCCCTTTTAGGTCCTTGGGTTTAAAAAAGCTGAGAGTGGATGTTTCGGATAGGATTTTGTTTTTCAGGGGAAAAAAATGTGTTTTAAGGGCATCATGTTTAAAAGGGATTTACATGGTTTTGAGTTTTTCTGGAAATACCCCGGGGGGGTTTTCCTGGGGCAGAGGGGACCGTGAGAGGGGGTTTTTCTGTCTGATTGATGGATGGATGGGGTTTGGGAAAAAAAAGGGTTTCCAGCCAGTTTTTTTGCTTTACATCCATAGAGATTCTTCAATGTAAAAGTAAAGGATTTATATTTTATAAACAGTTGTTCATATTTATAGTAAGTATTTACACTCCATAAACAAGGTATTTTTTATAGAAAGGTATTTACACTTTAGAGGAGAATGGTTTGGGTTTTAATTTTTAAAGATACTCAATAAAAAAATGGTTAATAGTCATAATTATTTTTGTTTTTTTTCGAGACGTTTTTTTCGGGCTCGAAAGGGGGGTGATCCGTTCTGAAGATTATGCCCCTTTTTTAAATGTTTGGAGGGAAAAAAGAATGTTGTTTTTTGATTTAGTTTTAAATGTAGCGTTGGGAGGGTTTAGCCCCAGGGGAGACTGGTGATTGGCAAAAAGAGGGGAGTCAAATCCCTTTTGCATTGTTTTTAAAAGGGGCGTAAAAGGGTGAGACGGCAGAAAGGCCATATCCCTCTGGGGGCCGTTTTTCCCCGGGCATCGCGAGTCTGATCTATGCTGTAAATTTGTGATTTTTAAAAAAAGCCTCGGGAAAACGATGCAAAATAGGGACTCCTTTTGTTCATCAGCAATAATTGCCACCATTCATCCGATACGACAAATGGCGAGCTTGCCAGGAAGGGATTATGCAATCCTCTCTTTGTGCATTTGGGAGCCCAAGCTAACTCAAGCTAACTTCGGTCTGGAGTCATGACCCGACTAAAATACAGCTAAAGTTGTTAGTTTTGTTACTGCTTGTGTACCAACTGGAGGAAGTACCCTTAGACCGTTGTTTCGGGTGGGTTATGGCTGTTAAACTGGGGTCTGCTGAAATTATTCGATCAAAAAACGGCAGTTAATCTGGAATCTAGAGCATTAAAAAACACGTGGTTGGATTTAATATTGAACGCTTTTAAATTCATTGGTATTGGGTGACATGGATTGGTAGATAATAATGTTTTGGAAGACGTCTGCATAGTTAGGGCACCGTGGGATACGGGACAAGCCCTCTTGATCGAGGATGGCGATTCTTTAGGAATGGGCCATAAAAATCCTTGGCAACGCGTTATGTGTGTAAGGTTAATTCTGGGGAATTATTAAGGCTGGAGGACGAATTATATGGATGTTATATACTCATCGCGTATGGTTGACGAACTATAATGGCTTGGGGTAACCTCTCTATGATTATCCAGAACTTACGGCAACAACAAAGTTAGAAGGAGATATTACTGATAGACAATGCATTTGGCCACGGTGCGGGGTGTTTCATTTGTATAGTAGGAGGCTGCAGTTAGCTGGAGGTTGGTGTTTACATGCAGGAGTTGTCTCAGTGGACGGTGGCTGAAGTCTAATGCTGTGATTGTTTTCATTACCCGGCCACGTGGTACAACATCTGTACTTTTAATGGGAAGATAATCACGTTGCTAAAGTGCTCTTGTTTGGTTTGTATCCCTTAAAGGCTAAAGTGTCATGTCAATGCTAGCTACATGCTATTGCTACAATGTGGCTGGCCTGATCTAAGGAGGCCAAGATAAAAAGTTAATGCTAATGCTACATGCTAATTGTGTTTTGTGCGGTGGTGTAAAAGTACCGCAGGCCAAGCTAAATAGTGTAAAACTTAAGGTCAAATTGTCTAAGCTAGGAATGGTAATTTTAATGAGCCTTGGGCTAGCTAAATGCTACATGCTAATTGTGTTTTGCGGTGCGTGCTAAGCATGCTCAACGGGTGATATCATGTCCTATCCTTACGAGATTCTCATTGCGTGATGGAATATTAAAGTCTTCTTAAAAAAACTTGTCAATACTGTCTGTAAGTCTAGCAGGTTTGTATGTTTTGTGAGCGCTGTTAAATGTTGGTTGACTAGGAGGGGAAAAACGAGTACAGCTGGACTGTATCATTTAGTGGAGGTGAAAACGGTTTTTGAATGATGTGTGCGCATGCGTTTAATTTTGCGACACTACACTACAGAAAGGGGAGTTTATGGCATGAGATTAGGGAACGTTTTGTTTTACGGCACTAAACGACACCACAGAGGGGATGCTAAACTCAAGCATGAGGTTAAAATGATATTTGCGCATGCGTGGGATTCTGCAAAACAACACATTGATTAAACTGCAGGGGAGACAGAGGAACACAGACGACGGAACAAATACGCATAAAGAGATTTTAACACGAATCTTTTTAATTT
>JAGTTL010001010.1:0-19952 GCA_036851935.1 Coregonus suidteri
CTGCCAAATCCCAAATAGGGCTTTAAGCCCTTATTGTTTTTTGTACCCTATTTTTTGTTTTTTTTCTCACCAATGTTTTTTTGTCTTCTCACAATATTCAAACCCCAATCGAATAAAGGGCTTTTTTTAACCCCCCTTTGCCTATGACCCCAAAAGGGCTATTGCAAAAAAAATAATCGGGAACTAAAACACACATTTTTGGAATTTCGTGCCCCCTTGACCACCGCTAATCAATATCCAAAAACTTTTTTTTTTTCCCCGCAACCTGCACTCACTTTTTCTGTTTTTTGTGGTCAATGTTTTTGGGTTTGGCGGGGGCGTACCGGGTGCGTATTCAAAGGGGTGGGGGTGCGGGAAAAATGAAAAAGCGCCTGGGGATTTTTGTTTTTCACATTTTTCCAAAAAAAGGGGAACCGGACTGCAAAATTTTAAAGCAGATTTTCCGGTTTCCCGCTTGGGGGGTCTTTTTTTGGGGGGCCCTGATTTTAAACACTGCAAAAAAAAATAACAACCGCACTGATTTCCCCCAAAAATTTTGGTTTTGAAAGGGACCAAGGGGTTAAAACACCCTTCAAAACATTTAAACCCTTTAAAAAATGATTTCCTTTTTGCTAGTTTTTTGCTCCCAACCCTTTTTTTCCCCAATGACTGTTACCTTTTCTACTAACATCGCTGCGCCCAAAATTTAGGAAATTTTGCAAAGTTTAAAAACAAATTAAAATCCTACGACTGTTCAAAAAAATATCAAAACATCACCCAAAATCGTATAAAAACCCCCAAAAAAGTGTTTTTGTTTAAAAAATTTGGTCGTGATGAAAATTAGGACTATTCTTGAGGAAAAAGAAAAACTGTTTCTTTTTAAAATTGCGTTTTGGGGAAACGCCCCGGGGGAAAAACCGGTGGATTGGGACGAAAGGGGAGAAACCCCATTTTTTCCCCATTTTTTTAAATGGGCTAGAAAAAGGGGGATTTCCAAAAACTTTCCCTTAAAATTTGGGACGGTGCTTTCCGACACCGCGGGCCTGTAACTGATGCTGAAAACGTGTTATTAATAAACCCTTCTAATCACGGTGCACCCTAAGCGGCCCTCTTTTTTTTGACGGGCAAAAACCCATCAACAGCAGACGCGAAAACGACACAAGGGGGGGCTCGTCCGGGATTTGTTTCATCTTTCCCTTGGGTTTCCCCCTTCCTGATCGCGATTTTTGACTACTGCTAAAGCCGGGCTTTAAAGGTGAGATTCTCAAAAAATTTGGGCATTAGTTTTTTTCCCCCCGCTGATTCATGAGAGGGTTTTTAAAGGGAAAAATTTTACAAACTTGGGGCGTTGTTTATGTGGGCATTTTGGTCGACTAAGAGTCCCCGTAAAAAATTTCTAAAATTTTTTTTTGATTGGTAAACGGGGTAAATAATAAAGGGAATCCCAAACAATTTATTGGTAGTGAATAAAGTCCAAAGGGAAAATGGGAACATTAAAGGGGATTGTTAATCTGGAAGGAACCCTCGAAATGGTGCGACTCCATTAGGAGTGCCATAATCCTTGCGTCAGCCTAGGTGTTGTCAGGTTTGTTTCCTAGGAACCTATGAGGTGACGGTTATATTGTGTTATTCTCATCTTGTAGTCGACGGGGTAATTTGCATGGGTAGCCGACTCATATAATTCCATAACCTTACGGCAGCATAAAGTTAGACGGTGGAAGCAATGGACAATGATTTATGCACAAATGAAAGGTTACTTAGGGCCGTGGTAGGCCACAGTTTTAGCTAAAGGCTAATGCTAATTTTATAATGCTGAATGCTGGGATTTTGGGTTATCCATGCTAACATTGTAACAGAGCGGACTAATGCGAAAATGCTAAGGGGCTAATGCTAATGGTGTTGCGTGCTCACATCTACTAACGGGTGTCCTTAGAAGGTCTCTGTTTTCGGGCGATAGATAAGCCTCTTACGCCGTGTTTGTGATGTGGTGGAATTCAGAGTTCTACTACCGCAAATGTGAGCTCTGTTATGTGTAATTGTTTTGACTATAAGTGTAAAATAAGAGAACTGAGGTATAAACGCTGATGGCGTTCTATTTGTTGTGCAATCGTTTGGGTTAATGGATTTGCGCATGCGCTTGAGTTTTACGGCGCTAAACTATAACACGATGAGATTGGTTAAACTACACCACCGGGATTGTGGGTAAAGTGTCCCCATATTTCCTGTGGGTGTTAACTGCATTGGGATACAGAAACACAGACGGGGAACAGACAAGAGAGATTTTGGACACAATCGTCTTAATCGTTCAAAGTGACTGTTGTTTTGGAAAATGAAACTATTTGTTGAGATTTATTGAATTTATTATAAATTAGATATATGGTGACGGATTTATAATGACTAAACTTAACTGACGGATTAAAAACAAGAACATGTTTTTGGAGCGATCTAATTTAGTCCTGATTTCAGTCCCTTGAGAGCGAATGTGAAACGAAGGAATGGTTGAAATATGTGTTGCAAAAACTCGTGATTGCATTAACTACTAAAATCTTTTTTCGGTGTTCTCTATTTCGTTTTTGTCAATGAGAGGACAAACAATGGAGAGAGGAAAGAGAGGGGGTGCTGGACGTACACGTCAGTAACGCGACAGAGGATCAAGTCAAAAAGGTTTTGGTACTGGTCTGGTTACAAAATCTTCCCCTAACAGGATATTTGATGTTAGGACAAGTCCGCAGAGGCTTGGCCACAGACTGATCATTTGAAGTGAAATTGCATTTTTGAGGCTAATGTTTTTCATCACTTGTAATTTGATTGGCATTGTGTTTGGAATCAAGGACTGACATTATTCTGTAAAACTTAAGATATTATGTGCTTTATAGAGCAAGGGGGTTTATGGGAATTGTAAATTGGTTGTATGTTAATGCTTTGTTTTTTGGGATTGCTTTTAAGTTGACTCTAAGCTTACATTTACTTTTCCTGATGAGGTTGTGTAGTATAACCACCACTAATATTAGAACATATAAATTTGGTAAGATAGGAATATAGAAAGTAAAATCGGGGTTTTTAATTATTCTCATAATTTTTAAGTATATTTTTTAATTTCTATTTTTTATTTTAAATTGTAAATGGTTTTTGAATAAAAATTTTAAGAATGTTTTCATATTCATATTTGTTGATTGATTTTGGTTTATATATTAATAGCTTACAGGGGGGAAAGCCAGAGGCTATATTAGTCTTACCATAAAATAATTCACGATAACGGAATATAACAGGGTTTTGTTATAATGGGTGAAAGGACACAAGGCGTATGAAGTGTATTACACACCGGATTGAGGATATAAGTAACAAAATACTACCCCTTTAACTAAGTATTGCTAGTTTATCCGGCAAATTGAAACAAAAAGTTGCCCTTCATTCTCAACAACACCTGATAAAAGATTCCAGCACGATAATAACAAAGTATAAGAGAAGGTGACGGAAAACTAATGCAGAAGTTAAAGTAACAAACAACTTTCTCACACTACTGATTCAGCAAAAAGACACCCACCTTACGAGAAGGACGTATAGCTTAGGGATGTGTAATTCCTCAGCTTCCAGTCATCATCCAGCAGGGTGGATTATTTGCATCAGAGATGAAGATAACGAATAATAAGTCGAGGACAAGCAAGAAACGACCAGAAAGATGATCCCAAAACTCCAGGAGGAAGAAATGAGATGTCTGGAAGAGAAGAGTGAGGTTAAGGACAATGGAACTTGTGAAGAAGATGAGCTGATGAGATCATAGTGATTGAGAAGAGATCATGGGTGGATATGACTCTGTGATCAGAAGGAAGTTGGCAAGGAGAGGAAAGAAGGATACTAGAGATTTGATCCTCTGAGGAAGTTGAAGGAAGAAGGATACAAAAGATTTGAGTTCAGAATGAGAACAGCGATTAAGAAGGAGACTAAAGGTGCTGTGTAATTCAAAAGGAGTTTATCCTACAAGGACTGGCACAGAAGAAATAGAAGGAGATATAGACCGAAGTAACAACTGGATAACAACCACTCAGAAGAAGTTAAGCTACGAGAAGAGAGAAAACCTGCCTGAGAAAATAATTCCAAAGAATGGAGGAGAAGAATACATTGAGGCCAAGAAGCTGAAGAAAAGTAAGAAGATGATGGAAGATGATATTTTGAGGACAGAACTTAGAATATAGCTGTTGAAGAAATCCTGATATGTCAACACCAAGAAAGAACAAGACCAAGAAACTCTCAGAGAACTCAAGCATACAACTGGTGGAGAAGGAGAAGAGAAGCTTTGGTTATTGAAGATCAAGAGTGAACCAAATCACATCACTGTTACAGTTTTCAAACTGAACAATATCAACCGCAATTGTATACCAGCCACCAAGGGGGGTACTCAGGTGTTTCATATCCACAGCCCAGTTTTCTGGACAGACACAGATTGGAGAGGGAAGAGGACGAGAAGACTTAGAAAGGAGGAGGACGATTTCAGCTACACTTCCAGCAACTTTCAGAAGACTGTTATAATTGTGGACAGATTGGTCACTTTACCTGTGATTGCAATGGGCCAGGAGGAAACAACAAGAACATTTTTTAAGGAAGATACAGGGGCCAGTCAAGATCACCTGTTCTCTCCAGGTGAACCCTAAGGATTCTAGAGTCCTAGAAGTATACGAAGGGGGGTGTCAGCTGATAGCACCGATTAGAGAAGAATAGAAAATATCTACATTGAAGTAAAAACAGGAGGCTATGAGAAATAATGGTGAAATAGGGGAAAACTTATCTGTGTTCAGCCTAAAGAGGTTAAACATCTCACTATGTAACATTACACTAATTAGGAATAGGGATTTTTGAAAGGTAGTAAAACCAGCTAGTTACTCCCTTAAGTAACCATTGAGCTCTGCTATAAAAATCAAAGAGAATTAAAATCGACCTACTAATATTAGAACCAATACCTATTGCATTGTTTGAAAGAGATGCACATTGTGTAATTGAACTGTACAATAAGATGTACACTAGACGCTGTCTGGTAGAGGATTTTAAAAGTAGGGTTTTTGGGAATCATTTTGCTTAAAAAGATAATATCATAGGAAGGATGATTACCTAATTAGACTGCCTATTAGACAATCTGTCCCTGAAAATAAAGTTAAAAGGGGTGACTGTTATTCTGGGTTACATTCTTACAACTAAGGGATTTCAGGCTAGGCTAAAAGGTGTTTTAGAGTCGTTTGCCAAGTCTGTAGTGTTAAAGAATCCAGCAGCATGTGGGGACTTCCCCAATCACATATCCTATAAAATTTGGTGGTAAATGGGATTTTTGTGAATAAATCAGTGGAAAATGTTTTTAAGGTTAGGAGAAAAAGATTAGATTAAAATAGTTAGGAGAACTAGGTTGAAGGGACTCTAAGACAGTAAGCTAATTTTCAAAGTTTAGTAGTAAGAGAAGAGAACGTGGTGAATGAATTTTTTTAGAGTTTAGTGGGAAGATATGGTAGGAGTTTAGATCTGTTTTAGGAGCAGATGCATTGAGAAAGTATGTGTTGCTGAATGATAAGAGAAGATTGAGGTGATTGAGTATCTATATTTACAGTTCCCAGCAGGGAGATCAAGGTAATTATAGGTGTATTTTTTATAATCAAAAGTTTGAAAGTCAAGGGATTAGAGGTAGGACTGAGAGGTGGGAAAAGTGACACTAGTGGTGATAGATGGAAGTACAAGCAAAGAGTTCAAAAAGCTTTGGGGAAAATGGATGAAGTTTTGACCTAGGACATTAACACTTCAGTCTATTAAAAACAACAGTGAGAAGCATTTAACTCTTTCAACATTGATAGTTATTAAAGCCATAAATATATCGCATTTGATTATAGGGAACCATAGCTCAGCACCCAATTTTAGGGAAAATACCTTATTAGTGTTAGGATGGGCACGTTTCCTCCCACATGGAGAGATAATTATGGAAGAAGAAGTATTGTTATTAGGACCAGAATGTAGATACAGCTGTTGCACCTAGTCAAGGAAGTATATTTTGTACAACGATATGAAGTGTAAGGGGTTTATGAGTGATTGTTTATTTATTTTGCGTATGTTACAGGGAAAGATCAGGGAGAATATATGTGTACTATCAGTGCAAGCTTAAAAGGTTTTTCCTGGTTTAGAATTATTGGTTAAAGGTATCGTATCTGAAAGATTTTGCCTTTGTTAAATAGTTTTTCATGACGAAATGGAATGTTGTTATGTTAGTATCAAAAGGCATGTTTAGTTGAAGGTAACATATATATACAAGGAATTGTAATTGTAAACTGGCCAGAAAAGAGGGAGCCCATCTTGTTGCATTGGTTATAAAGAGGGTACACGAAGAATAGGACAGAGCCGACATTAGAATTGGAGACACTGCTCTCCGACCACGCGTGTCCTGTAAACTCATGCTGAAGCTTTGGGTCTGAATCAACCTTATGATCAATGTTCAGTATGAGCAGACTCCCTTTTGTTGACAGCAATATGACCACCATTCATCATATACGACAGAATGGCGAGCTTGCCAGGAGGATGATGCAATCCTTCTTTGCTGCATTTGGAGTCGCCAAGCTAACTCAAGCTAACTTCGTCCTGGAGTCATGACCCGACTAAATACAGCTAAGGTTTTGTTAGTTTTTGTTACTGCTTTTGGTACACTGGAGGAATGGGCCCTTATGACCGTTTTTTCCTGGTGGCGTTATGGCTGTTACTGGGAGTCCTGAACGAAATATTCTAAATTTGGTGGATGTGTAAACGCTGTTTTACAAACAATGGATTGTACAAATGGATTGGTAGAGAATAATGTTTGGGAGGCGTCTGCATAGTTTAGAGCAACCGTGAATCTGGACAAGACCTCTTGATCGAGGCGATTCTTTTAGGAATGGGCTACAAACAAATCCAAACTTAGTTAGAACTGGGTCAGGTTGATTCCTTAAGCGGAATTATGTAAGTGATGGTTGTATTTATGTTATACTTCTTTTCTATAGCCGACGGGAGATATGTTGGGGATAACCGCTTGATATGAGAATTCACTCTTTTCAAGGCAACAAAAGGTTAGAACGTGAGTAGATAATTGGCGATGATGATGATTTGGCCGCGGTGACGGGGGTGTTCATAATTGTATAGCTAGGGGCTGCAGTTAGCTGGAGGCTAGGGCTATAGGCTGGATTGTTACTGGTCACGACTTGTGGTACATCGTGGCTAAATGCTAATGCTCCATGCTAATTTGTGTTTTGTGCCACGGTGTACCTTAGGCTAAGCTAAATGCTAATGTTGAAGCTAATTGTGTTGCGTGGCTACATGCTAACGGATTATCCTTAGAAGATTCATTGCGATGAGATTAAGTCTCTTAAACTTTGTCACTGTCTGTAGTCAGGTTGTATGTTTTTGTGAGCGCTGTTAAATGTTGTTTTGACTATAAGGGGAAATGGGAATTACAGCTGGCTGTTTATTCTTTCTGTTTGGGGAGAGAGAGTGAGAATCATTCTTTCACGGTGAAAACGGTTTTTTTGAATTGGATTGTGCGCATGCGTTTAATTTGGCGACACTTACACTACAGAAAGGGGAGTTTATGCACGAGATTAGGGAACGTTTGTTTTGTTTTAACGGGGCACTAAACGACACCACGAGGGGATGCTAAAAACTCAAGCATGAGGTTAAAAATGATATTTTGGCGCATGCGTGGATTTCTGTAAAACACAACATTGGTTAAACTGCAGGGGGACGACAGAGGAACACAGACGACGGAACAAATACGCATAAAGGAGATTTTAACACGAATCTTAATAAGTTTAAACGGCGGTGGGTTAAGATAAACTTGTTTTGGGGACCTATTGAATTTTATAAATTAAATAATATATGATTAATGGAATTTGAAAGAGAAATTGAATTAAATTAAAATATGAATAACGGATTAAATATAATGGGTTTTTGAGGCGATCTATTTACTTCTGAGTTTGTCCTTAGAGTGATAATGTAGAATGCATGAATGATTGAATGGTTGGAAATACTCAAGTGAATGGCATTAACTACTAAAAGCTGTTCTTGTGTCTTTGTCCCTTGTCATGAGAGACAGGAGAGAGGGGGGAGCGAGGAGGGATACAGGAAGTGATCACGTGACGCGGCAAGAGGAATCACAGTCATAAAAAGGTTACTGTTACAAGATATGTGATGTTATGGACGATTTTACATGGGCTTGGCAATACTATTTTCCATTAAAAATTGCATTTTGGAGGCTGTGTATCATTGAGGTTTGATTACAGATGTGTTGGGAATCCAGGGATGGATTGAGGATTCTTTCTGTAAAATTTATGATAATTAGAGCTATAATAGCGCCAGGGGTTATGGGATTGGAGTATTGAAGGGTTGTAAGGTTAGAAGGCTTTGGTTTATGGGTATTTTAGTCTGAAGATGACTAACTTGCATTTACTTGCATTTGATGGGGTGGGTGGGTAAAGCTAGCCCAACACTAATTTTGATATTGGTGACATAGGAATAGGAATTGGGGGTTATTATTCCAGGATGGTTAATGGATTTGTTTAGGTTAATTAAGAATATTACAGGGGGAAGCCTATATAACGTATATAGTCTAAAATAGGATAGTTCACATAAAGGAATAGAAAGGCTTGTTACAATGGGGAAAGATATCAGGACTATGAAGTCCTTACACGGTTTGAAAATAGTGGGTAATCCTTTATTTAAAAGTGTTGCTATGGTATCCGGCAAGTGAAACAAAGTTGCCCTCATTCTCAAACAGAATTGATAAATTTCCCAGCGATAAGATAGGCTAAAAAGTAGAGAGCTAGGATGTTTATTCTCAGCTTACAATGATCATCTAGGAGTGATTATTGTATCAAAAAAAAAAAATTAAGAGGATGAACAAATAATAGATAGGGTTACACGCAGAAACAACGATGAAGATGAATCCAGAAGACGGAAGCAAAATGAGATGTCTGGAACGTGAAGGAGAAGTATGATGATGGAAGATGAGCGTGATTGATGAGAGGTTTCCAATCCATGGGTGGAGGTGACTCTGTGATCATAGGGAACTGGCAAGAGAGGAAAGAGAAATGGGATACAAGAGATTTGGTATCTCTGATGAAAGTTGAAGTACAATAGCAAAGAAAAATGGAGAAGTGGAAGAAGTAACACGACTGGATGAAGACCTCAAGAGTTGAAGGAGAAGACTATACAGTGAGGCCCAAGGAAAAGTCACTGTAAGAAGATGATATTTCAAGAACAGAACTTAGAAGATAAACCTTTTGAAGAATACTGATAGGTCCACAACGAGAAGAAACCGGACGAAGAAAACTCAATCAATACAACTTATAACTGGTGGTGGAGATGAAGAAAAATAAGTGTTGGTTATGAAGATCAGAGTGAATCAAATCACAACAATCACTGTTAACAGCTTTGACTGAACAATATCAAAAGCACATTGTACCAGCAGAGGGGGGACCAGATGGCTTCCATATCGACCGCCAGTTTTCTGGACATAGACACAGAATTGGAGAGGGAGAAGAACAAAGAGAGAAGGAGGAATCTTTCAGCTTACATTCAGCAACTTTCAGAAGACTGGTATAATTATGGACAGAATTGGGTACTTTACCTGTTCATAAGCAACAAAGTTAGGAGGAAGAACAAGAGAACATTTTTTAAGGAAGATACAGGGGCAATTCAGATCACCGTGTTAGTGTCTAGAGGAGATCCGGAGGGGGGTTGCTTGCTGAGAGCCTCGATTTAGAGGAGAAGAGAAAATAGTCAAGCAATTGGAAGTAAAACACCGACCATTAGAAGTGATAGTGAATAGGGGAAAAACTTATCTGGGTTCCAGTCTCTCTAAAGGGTTTCCAAAACATATTCACTCTGTAAAATAAACCTATTATGGTTAGGATAGGGATTGGAAGTAGTAAAACACCTTTAATTACTCTTTAAGGAATCAATTGAGCTCTGCTATAGAAGTCAAAGAGGAAGTAAAAGAGACATACTAATATTAGGACAATATACCTATGGCATTGTGGGGAAAGAGATGCATGGTGTAATTAAAGCGTACAATAAGATGTAACACTAGACGACTGACTGTCCTGGTAGAATATTTTAAGAAGTAGTGGTTTTTTTGGGAATCATTTGCTTAAAAGATAATATCATAGGAAGGATGATAATGTATTAGATTAACCTGTTAGACAATCTGTCTGGGAAAATAAACTTAATAGAGTGACTGTTTATTCTGGGTAACATCCTGACACAAAGAGATTTGAAGTAGGCTAAAGGTGGTTAGTCGTTTTGCCAAGTCTGTGTGTAATGAGTCAGAAAGCAGGTGTGGGGGACTTTCCCAATCACATATTCAAAAGTTGGTGGTAAGAGATTTTGTCAATAAATCAGGGGAAAAGGTTTTAAATGTTATGAGAGAAAAGATTAGATTAAAATAAGTTAGGAGTAGATTAGGGTTGGAAGAACTCTGAGACAGTAAGCTAAGTTTCAAAGTTAGTAGTAAGACAGAGAGAGAACAGTGAGGAAGGACATTTTTTTAAAGTTTAGTGGGAAGATATTGTAGGAGTTTAAATCGGTTAGGAGCAGATGCATTGAGAAAGTATGTGTTGCTGATGATTTTAGGGTGATTGAGTTATCTATCTTTTACAGTTTCCAGCAGGGAGATCAAGGTCCATTATAGGTGTATTTTTGTGTACTCAAAAGTTGAAAGTCAGGGATTTAGAGATAGGACTGAGATTTGGGGAAAAAGTGACACTAGTGGGTGATGGATGGAAGTACAAGGAAAGAGTTCAAAGTCTTAGGGGAAAACTGGGGAAAAATTAGGAGTAACTAAGGACATCAACAACGTGAGTCCTATTATAACACAGGGAGAAGCAATTTAACTCTTTTCAACATTGATAGGTATTAAGTCATAAATATATTGCATTTGATTATAAGGGAACCATACAGCACCAATTTTAGGGGGAAAACACTTATTAAGGGTTTAGGATGGGGACGTTCCTCCCCATATTGAGAGATAATTATGGAGAATAAGTTATTGTTATCAGGACCAGGAGTAAAAGGAGGTATAGTTTAGAAGAGGGGTTAGAGTGAACTGTTCACTTATTTGGCGTAAGGTTACAGAGAAGGTCTTTCAGGGAGAATATATGTGTACTTATTTAGGGCAAGCATTAGAATTTGTTCCGGTTACGATTATTGTTTAAAGGGGTGCTATGTAATTCATAAAGTAACGCTTATAATGGAAGAGTTTGAGGTCTGTTGTAGCCTCCACAGTCATTGAGGGAGTTTCAGGAGGAGTAGAACTGAATGGACAGTAGATCACTCCAACAGTAGATAATACACCGAGGATAATGGGACATTTTTTGCACTAGAAGTAATTAGGGTTGATACAGCAGCTAAATCAACTACTTTAATGGTAACTTTGGAAGGGATTAATGATACTATGGCAATAGCAAATATAGGAAGTATGATACCGACAACAACTGTTTCTGAAATTAGATAAGGGGGGTTAGCAAGAAGGACTCAAGGGTTTAGGTTACGGATGGAGAGTGCTGTCAATGATAGTACGAATAGGGTTAGAAATAGAGAGACCAGAGAGTAGTAGAGAGAATATAGATTCATCATGGAGATACAGGATGAGTCTTTGATTTTAATGACAGATGGTGAGAGGTATCTGATCAGTGCCCGCTCGTTCTTCTGTTGTGGAAATTAGAGATAGATTAACTCATTCTGTAAGATCAGTGAGGATCTTGAGGGTTGATGATTCTGTTTGGGATGCCAGCCCAGACGTGTTAGGAACGGTCGCGAGCGGCCCTCTATCAGCGGTGTGGGTAAGTCTTATGCTTTGGCATGACTGTGGTATCGGCAACAGTCATTTGACAGATAAAAATAATGTAGTTGTCAGAACAGTAGGGTTTAAGTGTTCTTGGGTTAAATGGATTACCCTATGGGAATTGTTAGATGGAAAGTAAAGTCAGGTAACAGTGGAAACCTGAAGTATTCAGGTGAACCAGTGAGGATAAAAGTTGTTGTTGTTCTAATAAAACATATGAGGTAAGGGGTATGTTTAGGGAAGATCAGTGTGATGTTATATGATAAATTTGGATAAGCATGACCTTAGGGTAGTAATGACAAATAATAGGTTACTTTTATATATCAGGTAGTAGAAGAGCAGGACTTTGATGGTTTAAAGATTAGCTTTTGACTGACAATGTGGCTATGGGAATCTTAGAGATATTTGGTGGGTTTGTGATGATAGAGTTATTCTTACCCTATGGTGGATAGGATTTGTTACAGGTCAACGTTTAAGCTTCCATATGAGGTGTTTTTACCATTATAAGAGGGATAGCATTGGACACAGCTAAATCTAGGGTTAAAAGGGTGACATGGCGACATGTCATAGTCTTCAAGCCTATCATTGAAGGGTAAAGTCTAAGGAGAAGGGGGGACTCATTCATGGTATGGTGTAACATTTGGGAAGATAAATATTGATAAAATATTAGTTTATACTTTGAGGTCCAGATAGTTTTCAGCTAATATCACTGGGGGTTATAGATGCATTATAAGGGATGTTGTTTGGGAGATCTGAGAGGATGCTAGATCAATTAGGCCAGTAGGGGCAGTGATGGTGCAGATTTTAGTAGTCGCAGCTCTGATAGCGTTGTGTGTCATGTTTTGCCTTTTGTACTTTGTTTACTGACCTTTGCAAAAGCTATGATATTAAGATGGGTTGGTGTTGTGATGCCTGGAGGACAACACTCAGATGCCGTTTGTTGATTGTTCCTGATCTGGACGAAGATGGACGAGGGGATCTAGATGGACTACTGATGGATAAATATCTTTTTTTTTTTTATGAGTTCATTATTTTTTCAAATTTTTTTTTTTCAATAGTAGGGTGATGTTGGTATGATTTATGAATCAAGGGGGGAATAGGTTAATGTGATTCATACATCATTTATAGGGTCATTTTTATATTCTTAAATTGATGTTGAGGTTTAATTTGAAAATGTTGTTTTTGCAAAAGATACTGTTTGGTCGTTTATTTTCTTGTCATTCCAGAAGCATTTGGGCGAACATGTGGAGATTGTAATACTCAAACAAACAATATGAAGGGACAATATGACTGGAGGAGATGAAACACGGAGGGTGTGGCTGATTCCATCATCAACAAGTTCATTGGAAGAGGACACTACAGGGAGAGGAAGTGTAGTGGACTACATTCCAGTGGTCCTGCAATGAAATAAAGACATATTTGATGTGTAATACATAATTGTGTCATATTTTTTAGGTATTAATTTTGGTAGAATGATGTTTTGATGTTATTGACTACATGTAAGGAATCTTAGATGCTTTTGTTTATTTCGATGGGTTTTAGGGAAAGGACGTTTAAGGCAGGGAGAGATTCCCTTTTCAGGTCCTATGGGTTGACCAGCCTGAGAGTGGATGTTCTGGATAGGATTTTGTTTGCAGGGGAAACATGTGTATTTAGGTTGCATCATACTTTCAAATGCTTTACATGAGTTTGAGGTTATCTGGAGTACCGACGGTGTGTTGCCTGGGGCAGAGGGACCGGGAGAGAATTTACTGTCTTGATTGATGGATGGATGGATTTGAACAAAGGTTGCCGGACAAGTTTTTTCGCTCTCACACTGTCCATAAAGATTTATTCATAATTCATAGTAATTGGTTCATACTTCAACAACAGGATTTGTTCATATTTCATAGTAATGTATTTACACTCCATAGAGATTTATTATAATTCATAGTAATGTATTCACTAATGCATAAACAGGTATTTTCATATAAAGGTATTTACACTCTAGAGGAAGATTTGTGTTTGGTTTAATGTTAAAGATACTCAATGAGATAAATGGTTAATATCATAATCTTATTCTGTGTGTTTCGAGACGTTTATTTCGTCTCGAAAGGGGGGTAATATAGTATCTGAAGATTATGCCTTTGTTAAATGTTTTTTCATGACGAAATGGAATGTTTGTTTATGTTAGTATCAAAGGCAATGTTTAGTATAAGGTAACATATATAGACAGGAAGTGTATTGTAAACCTGGCCATAAGAAGGGAGCCCAATCTTGTTGCATTGGTTTATAAATAGGGGTACACACGAAGAAGATAGGACAGAGCAGACATTAGAATTGAGGACACTGCTCTCCGGACACACGCGTGTCTGTAACTCATGCTGAAGCTTGTGGTCTGAATAAACCTTATGATCAATGTTCAGTATGAGCAATACTCCTTTTGTTGACAGCAATAATGACCACCATTCATCATATACGACAAAGGGGCTATGTAATTCGTAAAGTGACAGCGCTTATAATGGAAGATTTTGAAGTCTGTTGAAGTTTTCCACAGTCACCAAAGAGTTCAGGAGGAGTAGATTACAGTAGTCACTCCAACACAAGATAATACACAGAGGATATCGGTTAACTTTCCCTCTAAAGTAGTTAAGAGTGTTAATACATCAACTAAATCATTTATACTTTAATGGTAACTTTTGGAAAGGATTAATGATACGATGGCAATAACAGATGTATGAAGTATGACACAGACACAAACAACAACTTAGTAAGGATAGGGTTAAAAAAGGAGAGCAGATAGTGGTAGAGAGAACCAATATAAGTTCATCTGAAATAGTACCAAGATAATGTCATGGAGGTACAGGATGAGGTCTTTGGAGTTCAACCATAACAATCAGAAGATACATCTGATCAATACCGCTCCCGTTAGGGAAAAGAGAAGCTAAATGGAAAACATATGGATTTTGATTCGTCTGTTTTTGAAGATTAAAGATCAATGGGCAGGGAGCAATCTTTGGTTCCAGCAGTTAACTCATTCTGTAAGAATCAGTGAGGAATATTGAGGGTCCATGTCTGTTGAGAATTCCAGCACCAAGACGTGGGGGTTCCATTTAGAGACGGTCGCGCTCAACCGCTATCAAGTACTGTGTGTCAGTCCTATGCGTTGTGAGATGGCTGTTGTCTCAGCACGAGCATTGACAGATAAAGTAATGTCGTTGTCAAAACATTTGTTTAAGCCCTAGTTTTTAGGTGTTCTTGGTTAAATGAATTACCCTTCGTGAATTTGTGGATGGTAAGGAAAGTCGGTAACAGCGAACCCTGAAGCATTTAGAGTGAAAGCAGTGAGGGCTAAAAGTTTGTTTTTTGTTCTAATAAAACATATGATGTAAAGGGTATGTTCATGGGAATATCAGATTTGTGATGATTATATGATGACTTTGGATAAGCACGAACATAAGGTTAGAGAGGCCAATATAATGTAACTTTTTATGTCCCAGGTAGTAAGAAGAGCAGGACTTGATGGTGAAGATCAGCTTTTGCCTGTCAATGGTAACTATTGGGACAATTTTAGAGAATATTTGGTGGGTTTGTGGTGATAAAGCATATATATTCTTACCCTATGGATGGACAGGATGTTGTTTTACATGTCGACGTTGAAGCTTCCATATGAGGTTTTTACCATTAAAAGAGGTAGTCACCGAACACTGATCAATCTGAACTAGAGTTGAAATAGGGTGAAAAGAGATAATGCTACGTTTCATAGTCTTGAAGCCTACCATTGGAGAATAAGTCTGGGAAGAGAAGTGGGGACACTCGGTCTTTTTCCATGGTGTATGGTGTAAATTTTTTGGCAGATCATATTGATAATATTACATATACTTTGCAGGGGTTTGCGAATGAAACAATAAGAGGGTTTAACCTTCTGTCAAATACTCAAAGAAGTCACAGACTGACGCTGTTTGAAACTGACATGGGCTCTTGACTATATTTTGGCAAAACAAGGTGGCTTATGTTTGGCTATGAATCTGACTGGGATGGTTGATTGTTATACTTTGATCCCAGATAGTTCCGATAATATCACGAGTGTTTTAGATGCGTTGAAGAATATAAGGGATGCATTTGGTTAGATCTGAAGGAGCTGGATGGTCAGCGAGTCTTGGTTGCAAGATCAGTTAGGCCCAATAGGAGCAGTGATGGTTTCAGATTTTTAGTTTGCAGCTCTGATAGCGTTGTGTGTGATGTTTTGCTTTTGTACTTTGTTACTGACCTTTGCGAAAGCTATGATATTAGAATGGGTTGGAGTAGTGATGCCTGGAGACAACACTCAGATGCCGTTGTTGACTGTTCCTGATCTGGATGAAAGATGGACAAGTGGAACTGAATGGAATAAATATCCTTTTTCATTATTTGATCCTTTTTCTTTTTTTTTTTTCAATATTAGGGTGATTTTGGTATGATTTTTGAATCAAAGGGGGGAAGTGTATGAATGAATAATTATCCTAGTTCATTATTCTATCATTTTATATTGATTCATACATCATTTTATATTCTTAGTTGATATTGATGTTTAATTTGAAAGGTTGTTTTGCAAAAAGATACTGTTTGGTCTTTTCTTTTCTTCCAGAAGCATTTGGGGAATATGTGGAGATTGAAATACTCAAACAAGGACAATGTGAGGGACAATATGAAAGGACAATGACTGGAGAGATGAGAAACAAGGAGGGTGTGGAAAGGTTCCCATTCCATCATCAACAATCCATGTGGAAGTCGAGACTACGGGAGATGAAGTTATAGTGGACTACATTCCAGTGTCTGCAATGAAATATAGACATATTTGCATGTGTAATACATAATTGTGTCCTATTCTTAGGTATTAATTTTTGTAGAATGATATTTGATGTTTATTGGATACATGTGGGGAACTTAGATGTTTTTGTTTATTTCGTGAATGCTTAGGGACAGGGAGTCTAGCAGGGAGAGGTCCACTGTAGGGTCCAATGGGTTGACCAGCCTTAGAGTGGACATTTTTGGATAGTATTTTGTTTTTGCAGGGGCTTACATGTGTATTTAATTTGCATCATAGTTTCAAATGCATTTACATGGTTTTATGAGATTTATTCTGGAGTATCTAGGTGGTTGCCTAGGGCAGAGGGACCGTGAGAGAATTTTACTGTCTTGATTTGATGGATGGATATCTGGAAAGATGGCTGCCGGACAGGTTTTTTTTTCGCTCTCACACTCCATAAAGATTTGTTCATATTTCATAATAAATGTATTCACACTCCATAAAGATTTGTTTCATATTTCATAATAATGTATTCACACTCCATTAAAGATTTGTTCATATTTCATATAATGTATTCACACTTCATAAACAGTTATTCATATTCATAGAAAGGTATTTACACTCTAGAGGAGAATGTTTTTGGTTTTTTAATGTTAAAGATACTCAATAAGATTAATTTGTTACTGGTCATAATCCTTTTCTGTTTGTTTTCGAGACTTTTAGTTAGTCTCGAAGGGGGGATATGTCGTGTATGAAGATTATGACTAGTCTTGAGGGACAAAGAAAAACTGTTTATCTTAGTTTAAATGTAGCAGTTGTAGGGTAACGCCCCAGAACGGGGGGACGACGGTGGATTGGACGAAAGAGGAGCAACCCATTTTTGCCATTGTTTATAAGTAGGAGCTAGACACAGGGGGGAGTCAGAAGCATTCAGATTAATTTTGGACGGTGCTTCTCCAGACACCGCGGGTCTGTAACTTATGCTGTAAACGTGTGATATTAATAAAAGCCTCTAATCACGGTGCAGCCTAAGCGGACTCTTTGTTGACAGCAATAACCATCAACAGCAGACGCGACACGACATAATAATTATGTAAATAATGTAGTCTATGTTAAATGGGGGCAAATCGGATGGCAGTCTTTCTGAATCCTTGATGGTAGCGCATCCGTGCCTGACGTCAGTGTGTAGTGTACTGAAAAACCGTCTATAGTTGTACATGTAATGCCATGTTCACTTGCTAGTCGGAACTCGGACATTCCAAAATGCTAACTATACTGAACAAAAATAGAAACACAACATGCAGCAATTTCAAAGATTTTACTGAGTTAAAATCAATTGAAATACATTCATTAGGACCTAACCTATGGATTTCACATTACTGGGCAGCCATGGGTGGACCTTGGAAGGCCCACCCACTTGGCAGCCAGGCCCACCCACTGGGGAGCCAGGCCCAGCCAATCAGAATGAATTTTTCTCCACAAAAGGGCTTTATTACAAACATAAATACTTCTCATCTGATCTTGGCAAAGGAGAAATGCTCACTAACAGTGATGTAAACAAATGTGTGCACAACATTTTAGAGAAATAAGATGTTTGTGCATATGGAACATTTCTGGGATTTTTTATTTCAGCTCATGAAACATGGGACCAACACTTTAAATGTTGCATTATATTTTTGTTCAGTGTAGTTGTAGTTACACACGTGCTGCGTTCAACGAATCAACATGTCGGAAATGTCAGAGTTTCCTAGTTCCGATTAGGATATGAATGCAGCATATCCCTCAAAAAGACAGTAGCCTACAGTATGAAGACAGGCAGAAACTGCTTCTCCAATAGTAATCCCGATCACGCTTGTAGGCGATGTCATGGCGACATTTGCTAGCTAAGCTCATGCGCAGAAACACGTCATCGGGTCTAACGGTCGTCTCGCGCCGAACTGAGAATGTTCATGTCGTCAAATCAAAGGCACTCCTTGGATATAAAGTTGTTTTGGACGAAAATGAAAACGTGTCAGTTGTCACGGTTTCGGCCGAGGAAAAAAGATGGAGGGTTGCGCCCGTGCATTGATTACCGTGGTCTCAATCAGATTACTGTGAAATACGGAGTCATTGTACGGAGCGCGGTTTTTCACAAAACTGGATCTCAGGAGCGCGTATAACTTGGTGCGCATTAGGGAGGGCGACGAATGGAAAACAGCGTTTAGTACCCACCTCGGGTCATTACGAGTATCTCGTCATGCCATACGGGGGTTGATGAATGCTCCGTCAGTCTTCCAATCCTTCGTGGATGAGATTTTCCGGGATATGCAGGGGCAAGGGGTGGTCGTGTACATTGAAGACATTCTAGTGTACTCGTCTACCCGAGCCGAGCATGTAGCCCTGGTGCGTCGTGTATTGAGGAGGCTGTTGGCGCACGACCTGTATGTCAAGGCAGAGAAATGTCTGTTTTTCCAGGAGTCGGTCTCCTTTTTGGGTTATCGGTTGTCCGCGTCAGGGGTGAAAATGGAGGTGGACCGTGTGTCAGCCGTGCGTAATTGGCAAACCCCAACCACTGTCAAAGAGGTGCAGCAGTTCTTGGGCTTTGCGAATTACTACCGGAGGTTTATCCAGGGTTTTGGACAGGTGGCAGCTCCCATCATGTCCCTTCTGAAAGGGGGTCCGGTGCGCCTGCAGTGGTCAGCTGAGGCGGACAGGGCTTTTGGGAGACTGAAGGACCTGTTTACGTCGGCTCCGGTGCTGGCGCATCCGGATCCCGCCTTACCCTTTCAGGTCGAGGTGGACGCGTCTGAGGCCGGTATAGGGGCTGTACTCTCTCAACGGTCCGGCACGCCACCTAAACTCCGCCCCTGTGCTTTTTACTCTAAAAAGCTCAGCCCGGCGGAGCGAAATTATGACGTCGGGGACAGGGAGCTGTTAGCTGCACACCCTTAAGGTGTGGAGGCATTGGCTTGAGGCCCTTAAGGTGTGGAGGCATTGGCTTGAGGGGGTTCAACACCCTTTCCTCATTTTGACTGACCATCGGAACCTGGAGTACATCCGGGCAGCGAGGAGACTGAACCCTCGCCAGGCTCGATGGAGTATGTTTCTCGCCAGGTTCGTATTTAAAATCACGTACATCCCTGGGTCCCAGAACGGTAAGGCAGATGCGCTGTCCCGGCGGTATGACACGGAGGAGAGGTCCGTTGAGCCTACTCCCATACTACCGGCGTCTTGTCTAGTGGCACCGGTTGTGTGGGAGGTCGATGCTGAAATCGAGCGCGGGCGTTGCGTGCCGACCCCTAGCCCTCCACAGTGTCCTGTGGGTCGGAAGTACGTTCCGCTCTAGGTTCGGGATCGACTCATTTACTGGGCTCACACGTCACCCTCCTC
>JAGTTL010001011.1:0-19938 GCA_036851935.1 Coregonus suidteri
GGTTTAACACACACACACACAGTACACACACACACACGTACACACACACAAAAACACACACGAACACACACACACAGTACACACACAAAAACACACACGAACACATGCATGCACTCATTCATGCTAAAACACACATACTGTAGGACAGAGGTATACTAGATATCTTTATCTCATCATCTCTGCCTCTTAGAAACACACACACACACACACACACACACACACACAGAACACACACACACACACACACACACACAGTACACACACACACACAGTACACACACAGTACACACACAGTACACACACAGTACACACACACACAGTACACACACAGTACACACACAGAGTGCACACACACACAGTACACACACACACACAGTACACACACAGTACACACACAGTACACACACACAGTGCACACACACACACACAGAGTGCACACACACAGTACACACACACACGCAGTACACACACACAGTCCATACAGAATGTACTAGGAAAGGAATTCCTAGTAAGCACACTCTCAAATACTATACCATTTCCATTCTTTCTTGCTCGCTTGGACACACTCGCACACACACACATTTTAACAACTGTTTTTGTCTCAAAAGAACTCAGAGATGGAATATTCCTAGAAGGGTTTTGATAGCCGACCTTTCCACTGTTTTGTCTCTCTCTTCTCTCGATCGACTCTCTCCTGCTCTCTCTCTCTCTCTCTCCTCCAATCTCTCTCTCTCTCTCTCTCGTTCTCTCATCCTCTCTCTCTCTCATCTCTCTCTCTCTCTCTCTCTCTCTCTCGCTGCTCTCTCTCATCTCTCCTCTCCTCTCCCCCCTCCCTCTCTCTCTTTGGTGTCATAACTACTGTGACTTGACCCTTCTGTTTAGTCTCTGTCTCTCAGTCATCTCTAATGGCTCCTCTCTCTGTGTGTGTGTCATATCTCCTCTCTCTGTGTCTCTACAGTGATAGAGGAGAAGGGAGTGAAGATGAAGCTGACAGTGATTGACACTCCAGGATTTGGAGACCAGATAAACAACGAAAACTGGTGAGTGATGAGAGGAGGGAGAGAGAGAGAGAGATGAAGGGTGGAAGAGAGATGGAGGGCAGGGGAAAGAGAGATGGCTTCCAAAACGACCCCAAGGTGAAAAGGGACTTATGAAATAATCTTTCGGGGAGAAGTGTCAGCACTACTGGCCCAACATTCCATCTGTTTTCAGGCTCATTCAATTACTCCCATGTTGCTATGCTTCATGCTATGTTAACAACAGTTTATTTATGACTGTTTCAGTGGGACTTTTATAGGGGATAATTATATAGCTGATCATTTTATTGATTTCTAGTTAAATTCATTTACGTTTTCCGACCGAAATGATATTTTAACTAAGAGTCTTAAATGTGTTGTGCAGTTGTTGTGTTTACCACTCATCCTCCTCTCTTTCTCTCCTTCTCTCTCCCTCTCCCATCATCCTCTCCTTCCTCTCTCTCTCTCCTCTCTCCTTCTCTCTCCCATCCCTCCTCTCCTTCCTCTCTCTCTCTCTCTCCTTCTCTCTCCCTCTCCCATCCCTCCTCCCCTTCCTCTCTCTCCTCTCCTTCTCTCTCCCATCCCTCCCCTCCGCCCTCCCCCTCTCTCTCCCCCCACCTCTCCCCTCCCCTCCCCAACCCCCACCCCCCCCTCCCTCCTCCTCCTCTAGTTGGGAGCCTATAGTAAGTTATGTTAATGAGCAGTATGAGAGGTACCTGAAGGAGGAGCTGTACGTCAACAGGAAGCGGAGGATCCCTGACACACGCGTGCACTGCTGCGTCTACTTCCTGCCTGCCACCGGACACTGGTGAGAACCCTCACGTCACTTCCTCTGACATCACTTCCTATGACTTTCTCAGCAGATCTCCTATACTATACCTTATGAATATTCCTGTCTGATCAGATCTCAGCTACTGTACTATACCTTATGAATAGCCTGTCTGATCAGATCTCAGCTAACTGCTACTATAATACCTTATGAATAGCCTGTCTGATCAGGATCTCAGCTAACTGCTACTATACCTTATGAAAATAGCCTGTCTGATCAGATCTCAGCTAACTGTTACTATACGCTTATGAATAGCCTGTCTGATCAGATTCTCAGCTAACTGTTACTATACCTTATGAATAGCCTTGACTGATCAGATCTCAGCTAACTGCTACTATACCTTATGAAATCCTGTGTGATCAGATCTTAGCTAACTGCTACTATACCTTATGAATAGCCTGTCTGATCAGATCTCAGCTAACTTCTACTATACCTTATGAATAGCCTGTCTGATCAGATCTCAGATAACTGCTACTATACACCTTATGAATAGCCTGTCTGATCGATCTCAGCTAACTGTTACTATACCTTATGAATGGTCTGTCTGATCAGATCTCAGCTAAACTGCTACTATACCTTGATGAATAGACCTGTCTGTTCAGATCATCAGCTAACTGCTACTATACCTTATGAATAGCCATCTGGTCAGATCTCAGCTAACTCTGCTACTATACCTATGATAGCTCTGTCTGATCAGATCTAAGCTAACTGCTACTATACCTTATGAATAGCCTGTCTGATCAGATCTCAGCTAACTGCTACTATAACCTTACGAATAGCCTGTCTTGATCAATCTCAGCTAACTGCTACTATACCTTATGAATAGCCTGTATGAATCGCAATCTCAGCTAACTGCTACATATACCTTAATGAATAGCCTGTCTGAATCAGATCTCAGGCTAACTGTACTATACCTTATGAATAGCCTGTCTGATCAGATCTCAGCTAACTGTTACTATAACCCTTATGAATAGCCTGTCTCTGATCAGATCTCAGCTAACTGTACTATAACCTTATGAATGGCCTGTCTGATCAGAATCTCAGCTAAACTGTACTATACCTTATGAATAGCCTGACTGATCAGATCATAAGCTAACTGCTACTATACCTATGAATAGCCTGTGTGATCAGATCTCAGCTAACTGCTACTATACCTTATGAATAGCCTGTCTGATCAGATCTCAACTAACTGCTACTATACCTTATGGAATAGCCTGCCTGATCAGATCTCAGCTACTGTACTATAACCTTTTGAATAGCCTGTCTGATCAGATCTCAGCTAACTGTTACTATACCTTAATGATAGCCCTGTCTGATCAGATCTCAGCTAACTACTACTATACCTTATGAATAGCCTGTCTGATCAGATCTCAGCTAACTGTTACTATATAACCTTATGAATAGCCTGTCTGATCAGATCTCAGCTAACTGACTACTATACCCCCCCCTTATGAATAGCCTGTATGATCATATCTCAGCTAAAACTGCTACTATACCTTATCAATTTAGCCTGTCCTGATTCAGATCTCAGCTAACTGCTACTAACCTCCTTATGAATAGCCTGTCATGATCAGATCTCAGCTAACTGCTACTATACCTAATGAATAGCCTGTCTGATCAGATCTCAGCTAACTGCTACTATAGACCTTATGAATAGCCTGTCTGATCAGATCTCAGCTAACTGCTATTATACCTTATGAATAGCCTAGTCTGATCAGATTCTCAGCTAACTGCTACTATACTTATGAATAGCCTGTCTGATCAGATCTTAGCTAACTGCTACTATACCTTATTGGAATAGCCTGCCTGATCATAATCTCAGCTAACTGTACTATACCTTATGAAATAGCCTGTCTGGTGGTGCAGGGTCTAGATGTACTCTAGCCCAGGGGTTCTTTAAACCTCTTCGTCTGGGGGACCCCCAGACGTTCCATGGATTTTACCACAGCTATCACACCTGAGTTCAACTTGTCAACTAATCATCAAACCGCTTACCTGAATCAGGTGAGCTATAGTTCAAGGCTACAACAAAGTTGTGAAATGTCTGGGGGTCCCTGAGGAGAGGTATTTAAACCCTGCTCTAGCCAACTGTACTAGGACTAGACTACTAGGACTACTGTGGGCTACATGACAGACAGGGAGTTGGCTGAAGCAGTAGATAGCAATTACTAGGTAGATGGTTATCCACATAGTTGAAAAACCCTTACCACTCAGCACGCTGTCTCCCGTCTCTGCCCCCTAGCTGTCTTACTTTCTGCCCTCAAAACAATTGGATCAGCTCCCCATCACCCCAGTCCAGTTAGCCCCCCCTACCCCAGTCCAGTTAGCTCCCTCTGCCCCAGTTAGGGCTACCCCTTACCCCCCAGTTAGCCTCCCCTACCCCGGTCCAGTTACCCCAGCCCTCCTACCCAACAGTTAGCCCCCAGTCCAGTTAACATTCCCCCTACCCCAGTCCAGTTACCTTCCCCTACCCCAGTCCCGAGTTAGCCCCGCCCTAACCCCGTCGCAGTTACTCTCCCCTACCCCATTCCAGTTACCTCCCCCTACCCCCAGTCCACTTAGCTTCTCCTACCTCATTCCAGTTATACCTCCCCTAAAACCCCAAGTCCAGTTTTAGCTCTCCCCCTATCCCCAGTCCAGTTAGCTCCCCCTACCCCATTCCAAGTTAACTCCCCCTACCCCAGTCCAGTTAGCTCCCCCTACCCCCATTCCAGTACATAACTCCCCCTACCCCTGACTTTTTGACCTGTTTTGACCCCCAGAAGTGGTGACCTGAGGTAACTGACTGACCTGAGGCTGACCCCTTACCTCTAACCTCTGTGGACTCAGAGTAGCGCTACATCCTACTGCTCAGCTAGGGCTGGGTGCTGGGCTAAGGCTGGGTCTAAGGGTACAAGGTCTCTGGGCTGGGCTAAAATGTTAACCAGTTGTTTCTGTTGCCCTGTAGGTTTAACGTCCCATAGACGTGGAGTTTCCATGAAGAGCTGGGAAAGATAGTCAGCATTGGTAACCGGTCATCCGCTACGGCAGACACACTCACTATGGAAGAGAGACTGGATTTTAAACAGAGGGTGAGAGGAACATACTGTACCTACTGTCTGACAGACTCAACCTGAGGATAACTGAATGTCCTGCCTTAATACCAAGTTAAAAACATATCAACTGACATTAGAGAGGAATGTTGGTGGATCTATCTACACAGGAGTGGAATGGCAACCATACTGAGAGTATGGAGGAGATAGAACATATGTTATTAGATGAGAGAGAGAGAGATAAGCAGGAGAGAGAGTGAGAGAGGAGAGATGAGAGAGAGAGGAGAGAGAGAGAGAGAGAGAGAGAGAGAGAGTCGTCAGAGTCGGAGAGAGAGAGACGAGAGAGAGAGAGGAGCAGAAGATATAAATTATAAGTGTGTCGAGGAGATGGAGTGATGTTTACAGATGCACTCAAAAGATTGAAAGAGAGAAAAGTGCTAGGTAAGATAGTGGATTAAGAGCCGCCTAAATTCTATATCTATACCCATTAAACGGAAGCGATTCCCAAACCTTCCATAACAAAGGCCATCACCTACAGAGAGATGAACTGAGGAGAAGAGTCCCCTACGCAGCTGGTCCCTGTGGTCTCTGTTCACAAAACAGACCCACAGAGCCCCAGGACAACACCACAATTAGACCCAACCAAATTCAAGATGAACACAAAAATATTCATTACTTGACACATTGTGAAAGAATTAACAAAAAAAACAGAGCAAACTAGTAATGCTATTTGGCCCTAACATAGAGAGTACACAGTAGGCAGAATACATGAGCCACTGGACTGACCCAACCTTATGAAAGCTTTGACTATGATCAGACTTCGGTGAGCATAGCCTTGTCTATTGAGAAATGCCAGGCGTAGGCAGGGCCCTTTCGGGCTCTCAAGAGAAGACAGGTTATTGTTGCACACTGCCCACAAAATGAGGTGGAAACAGAGCTGCACTTCCGAACCTCCTGCCATAATGTATGACCATATTAGATACACATATTTCCCTCAGATTACAGCAGATCCACAAAGATTTGAACACAAACCCCAATTTTTGATAAACTCCCTTATCTATTGGGTTGAAATACCACACTTTGATTGCCGTCACAAGCCAGCAAGATTGTGACCTGTTTTGGCCACAAGAAAAGGTCAACCAAATGTTATTTTTATTTATTTCCCCCATTTGTACTTTAAACTATTTGGCACATTGTTACCAACACTGTATATAGACATAATATGAACATTGAAAATGTCTCTATTTATTACAATACAAGTGACGTAACAAACAGCCATTGTAAATGCTATATTATTGGTTTTATTTCAACGGGTTTACTATCTATTTCACGTTGCTTTGGCAATGTTAACATACGGTTTCCCATGCCAATAAAGTCCCTTAAATTGAAAGATGTGCATTGAATTGAATGAAATTGACAAGAAGGAGCGAGAGAAGGAGAGAGAGAGATAGAGCGAGAGGGTGAGAGAGAGAGGAGGGAGAGAGAGGAGAGAGAGAGAGAGTAGAGAGAGAGAGAGACGATAGTAGAGACCAGTAGAGAGAGGGACGAGGGGAGGAGAGAGAGAGAGTGAAAGAGGGAGAGAGAGATGGTCCCATGGCAAGGGTCCTAAGTCTGGATTTTTTTTGGTAAACTAATCCGTCTCTTACAGTTTTTTCCGTCAACTCTTACACACTTTTTCAAAACTATTTCTCTGTCCTCCTTTTTTTTTTCAAAACTCTACACACCAATCCGCAAAACTGCACACAGCCCAAGTGCAAAATGCATCACATCTCCTTCAAAATTTGTACACACTTGCAATTCCAAATGCCCATGAAACAGCATGTCGAATGAAGCAAATTTTGCAATCAAATGGCAAACACGTCTTTCATAATAGTACATTTTTTGGATATACGCATGTAAACACTGTTGTTCTACATCTAAAGATCTTTGGTCTTTTCATAGGCTTATATCTACCATTCAATACAATGGTTCTAACAGTGAATAGTAATCTGCTAGAGGGGTAACAGTAAACTGTTAAACCACAATGCAATGTAGAAACAGAAAATATTTATTAGGCCAAACATGACTTGTTTGTATACAGTAGCATACAACCAAACCCATAAACATATGTTAACCAAAAGTCTATTCTTTAGCATACAGTAAAAGACACACATTGTGTGGTGGGGGTCCCGGTGGTGCCGTCCAGGAAATGGTAGGGGGGGGGGGGTGCAGTCCCAGGGGGTGGGGGGGGGGGGGGGGGGGGGGGGGGGGGGGGGGGGGGGGGGGGGGGGGGGGGGGGGGGTGGGGGGGGGGGGGGGGGGGGGGGGGGGGGGGGCAGTCACCAGTGCTAAGCTTACGCTTCATCTCTTCTCCGGGCTGGGTTCTGGCCACAATACTTTGTCCACGATCACAGAGATATGTTTTTCTCTTAGCCAAACATCGAGGGAAGTGATCTCCTAGCCATGAGCGTATCCAACCTTGGACAGAGGCAACCTCTATGTCCCCCACATGCGTGGCTCCATTGGCCTAGAGGAGCGGCACGCCGGGCATAGGGGTTGGCAATCATACACTTTGCCTTCCCAGTGCCAGGCTTGAGAAGCATTCCTCTATGGTATTTAGGAAATAGGTGAATATTGGGGGTATGTACAAAACTAACATAATTGTGGTATGGGTTGGCAAACCAGTTTTGGGACCAGAACAGCCCGGTGAAAACTAACATTGTCCCCATATAACCACAATCTTCAGCAGCTTCCTGATCTGGATCAGGGACAAGCATTGTGTAAATTGCAATCCCAGAAAAGTGGATGATGTTGGCACTGTGTTGCACACTGCCTCTTTCCAGTGTTGGCCATTGTGATGGAGGAACCCCTGTTTGAGTGATGGCAGCACACGATAAGTTATATTACCCCCACGCTGTCCAGGGACATTGGTAATTGCCCTCTGTCCTAAATACATTTATTCCGCGGCACCTGGTTTTTGTGAGGGTTTTGGTCGACAGCATTGATGTTTTGTTAAATATGGTGTCATTATTCAAGATATGCTCTCGTATCTTCTCAAATCCTAATTGCATTGTTGGCCAAAACCATTTTATAATTGCAGTCTCTTGTACATCGGTAACAACAAGCGTCCTTCGTCCTCCATGATGTCTTTGCCTTTCCACTCTGTACAGAATTCAAACACAGTATGTTGTTCACCCATAAGGAACTGTAAAACAATTGTACAACAAAATGTAGGACAGCATGATAAACCACCCTCATTCATTCATGCAGTGCAGTAAATGGATGGCTTAGACTTAGAGTTACAAATTGTGTTTTTTTGTTTAAAAGCGCAAATAAACCCCCCCCCTAAATGGCAGTCATACGTAGTTTACAGTACATACTGTAATTGTCGAAAATAGTAATTAGATAGTTGCATACCTGTTCTCATTTCTGAAGGATTCTAAATTAATGGACGCCACTGGTAAATAGACTCAAGTTGGGCTAGGACTCTCCGAGTCGCAGCACTCTCTCATGGTCAAACTCGTGGTTGATCACATGATCAACAAGTGGTTGCCCTAATCTCATCATATGATGGCTCTCCTTCCTTCTCTTCTTTTTGCCTCGTCCTCTTCTTTCCTCTTCCTCATTCCTCTTCCTCTTCCTCATTCCTCTAACCTCCTACTCCCTCCTCTTCCAACTATTCGTCTTTGACTTTGTCCTCGTTGTTGTCCCCCTGCCTCTCCCTCCTACTCCTCTTGCTCTCTGTCCATATGTTGGCATCGCATTGTTCAAAACAGTCCTATACTACAGTAAAGCAGTGATTGGTTAGTGATCAGTTAAGCAATAGTGTGTGAAACATGTGAGTAGAGTGTGTGTTGACCTGTGTGATAAGTGTAGGCATTTTGATTGGTTGTGTTTGAAAAAAAGGAAGCATGTCACGTCCCTGTTAGATTTTTTGTGTTTTAGGTAGAGCATTGTGTGTAGTGTTTTGAAAAAGGAGTTTTTATGCAATTGACAACATGAGTCCAAAGGCTGAGGAATCAGCTGATGTTTTGGGAGATTTTGTGTGTCGTTTTGCACTTTGAGTGAGAGGTTTTCAAAACTCGTGTGACATGAAAGATTTTGTGTGTAAGCATTTTGGAAAAAACTGGTAAAGGAGAGTAAGGGTATGATTGTCCTGTGGGAGAGAACAAACCTAGGAACAAATGAAAGATGCATAAGGATAGAATAAAAGCATAAACTAAGTAGGTTTTATACACCAGGTCTCTCCAACCCTGTTCCTGTTCTGGCGATCAACCTACCGGTCCTGTAGGTTTAACCAACCAGGGCTCTCCAACCCTGTTTCTTTTCTGTTCTGGAGATCTACCTACCCTCCTGAGATTTAGCAACCAGGGCTCGTCCAACCCTGTTTCCTGTTTCTGGAGATCTACCCTACCCTCCTGTATGGTTTTACACCAGGGCTCTCCAAACCCTGGTTCTGGAGATCAATCAACCTGAGACCGTCCTGGTAGGTTTACAAACCAGGGCTCCTCCGCAACCCTGTTTCCTTGTTCTCTGAGATCAACGCTACCGTCCCTGTTAGGTTTACGACCAGAGGCTCTCTAGCTCGACCCTGTTTTTCTGTTCTGGAGATCTACCTACCCTCGTCTGGTAGGTTTACAACACATGCTCTCTCAATCCTGTTCTGGAGATCGACCTACCCCTCCTGTAGTTTACACAAGGACTCTCCCAACCCTGTTCCTAGTCTGAAGATTCTACCTACCCTTCCTGTAGGTTTACACCAGGGCTCTCCAACCACTGTTCACTGTTCTGGAGATCTACCTACCTCCTCCTGTAGGTTTACACCAGGAGTACTCTCCAACCCTGTTTCCCTGTTCTGAAAGATCTACCTACCCTCCTGTAGGTTTATCACACCAGGGGGCTCTCCAACACCTGTTCCTGTTCTGGAGATCTACCTAGGCCTCCTGTAGGTTTACAGAACCAGGGGCTCTCAAACCCTGTTTCCTGTTCTCGATCCTCGAACAGGGTTTAGAGTTCCAAACCTACAGGAGGGTAGGGTCTCCAGGAACATGGTTGGAGTTAAAACCTACATGAGGGTGAGCTCTCCATGAACAGGGTTGGAATTACAACCTAGTAGAGAGGTGACTCTCTCCAAGGAACAGGGTTGTAGAGCCCTGTGGTAAACCCTACGAGGAGGGGTAATCTCCAGGAACAGGGTTTTGTAGAGCCCTGTGTTAACCTACAGGTGGTTAGCTCTCCATGAACAGGGTTGTAGAGTCCTCTTGTAAACCTACAGGAGGGTATCGCTCTAGTAACAGGGGTTTGTAGAAGTCCTTGTGTAAACCTGACAAGACTGTATCTCTCTAAGGAACAGGGTTGTAGAGCACTGTGTAGAACCTACAGGAGGTTGATCTATCCAGGAACAGGATTTGTAGAGTCCTGTGTAAACCTACAGGGGGGGTATCTCACCAGGAACAGGGTGTGTGTAGAGTTCCTGTGTAAAACCTACAGGAGGGTACTCTCTTACAGGAACAGGGTTGTGGAGCCCCTGTGTAAACACATAACTGACACTCATGACACAATAAAGCATGTTAAACTCTCTGTCCAACATGTTGACCTCATGACCTCTGTATTACCACCTGTTGACCCCTGCCCTCTGCCACCCTGGTGTAGAAAAAAAGAAAAAAAAGAGAAAAATTAAGACAGGTACCTGAAGGCCAATGGGATCCGAGTATACCCTCAGACTGAGTACGACCGAAGATCCAGAGGAGCAGGATACTCAACGACAAGATTTAGGTAAGACACACACACAGGCACCACACACACACACACACACAGACGCGCAGGACATTCACGGACTCAAACACACACACTAGCTATCCATGTGTGCAGGCATTCTCACAACACGACACACAAGCACACACACACTAACGCAAGCATTCGTACAGGCATTCCTCACGCAAACACACAAACATACAACCATGTGCGCAGCACACACACACATCTTTTACAAGTAAGAACTTGTTAAGCAGTTTGGGCTAGCGCTAGTCAGAGGAAACTCACTGGCGCAACCCAAAGACATAACAGTACAAATCTGGGATCAAAGGGTTTGGTGTCAACTCCTCTCCTCTCCGGCTTTCCTTACTGTCTGGTTCCTCTCCTGGTATTCCTCTATTACCTTTCCCCTGTCTGGGTCCTCCATCCTTGGTATTCTCTCTCTAACCTTTCTCACTGTCATAACGGTCCTCTCCTGGTATTCCCTCTCTTACCTTGCTCATGTCTGGTCCTCTCCTGGTATTACCTCTCTTACCTTTCCCTGTCCGGTTCTCTCTCCTGTGTATTTCTCTACCTTGCCTTTTTCCCCTGTCTTGGTCCTCATCCTGGTATTCCTCTCTTATACCTCTTTCACCCTGTCCTGGGTCCTCGTCCTGGTATTCCTCTCTTAACCGTTCCCTCTGGTCTGGTCCTCTCCTGGTATTTCCTCTCTTACCTTTTCCCCTTGTCTGGTCGCTCTCCTCGTATGTCCTCTCTTTACCTTTCCCACCTGTCTGGTCCTCTCCTGGATATCCTCTCTATACCTTTTCACCCCTGTCTGGTCTCTCTCCTAGTATTCCTCATTTTACCTTTCTCCCTGTCTGGTCCCTCGTCCCTGGTATTTCCTCTCCCTGCCGTTGACCCTGTCTGGTCCTCGAGTCCTGGTATTCCTCTCTTACCTTTCTCCTGTCCTGGTCCTCTCCCTGGTAGTCCTTCTCTTACACGCTCTCCCTGGTCTGGTCCTTGACATCCTGGTATTCCTCTCCTTACCTTTCTTCTCCTGTCTTGTCCGCTCTCCTGGTTTATTCCTCTCCTGCCTTTCCCCTGTCCTGGTCCCTCTCCTGGTATTCCTCTCTTTTAAATACCTTTCTCCTGTCTGGTCCTTCTCCTGGGTATGCAGCTCTCTTACCTTTCTCCTGTCTGGTTCCTCTCGCTGGTATTATCCTCTCTTACCTTTCCCTCTGTCTGGTCCTCCTCCTTGTATTCCTCGCTTATTACCTTTTCCCCTGTCTGGTCCTCTCCTGGTTATTCCTCTCCTACCTTTTCTCCTGTGTGGTCCTCCTCCTGGTATTCTTTCTCTTTACCTTTCCCCTGTCTCTGGTCCTCTCCTGGTATTCCTCTCTTACCTTTCCCCTGTCTGGTCGCTCATGCCTGGTATTCCTGCTCCTAACCTTTCCCTGTCCGGGGTCCTCTCCTGGTATTCCTCTCTCTATACCTTTTTCCCCTGTCTGTCGCTCATCCTGGTATTCATCTCTTATACCTTTTCGCCCTGTCTGGGGTCCTCTCCTTGTTATTCCTCCTCTACCTGTTTGTTTCTGCCCCCCTCCTGTCCTGGTCCTCATCTCCTTCTATTCCTGCTGTGCAGGAAAACATTCCGTTTGCGGTGGTGGGGACAGACAAGGAACACCAGGTAAACGGGAACAAGGTCCTGGGCAGGAAAACCAAATGGGGCATCATAGAGGGTGAGTGTTTTTACATTATCAATACATTCTCATAGAGGGGTAAATTTGGTGGTGGGGGGGGGGGGGGGGGTGTGTTTACATTATCATGTACAAAAAACAAAAAAAAAAAAAAAAAATGGCAGCTTTCTCGTAGAGGGTGAGTGTGTTTACATTATCAATGCATTATCATAGAGGGTGAGTGTGTTTACCTTATCAATGCATTATCATGGAGAGTGAGTGTGTTTACATTATTATAGATTATGTTTCAGGTTTTCAGTTTATTTGCCATATGTAATACGTGTAGGCCTAGAGACCTGGAGTACATACATGAACCAAAATTGGAGATTGATTGAGATTATTTAATTTTGTTTTGTTTATGAACACCTAATGATATGCATACTGAATAACTACATAATAATAATAAATAATAATAATAATAATATGCTTGGTAATGCAGCACTGTTGTACATACAATAGAACGCATCATATTATATGACTAAATATCCCTATACGGACGGTCCCTAAAATTCTGGAATTCATGGGCTCACACTGCTACCGCTCTAGTGTTCGTATGATGAAAGTTGCAGAGGCTTGAAGCATACATGTATACGAGAGAGAGAGAAGAGACGAGAGAGAGAGTAGAGAGAGAGAGAGAGAGAGCGAGAACGGACGGACCGGATGGGGATGGATGGACCGGACAGTTGGTTGTTCCATGGATCTGGTGTAATGACATGTTTTTAACCAACTGTTATTAGTCAACTAACCTGTATATTTAGTTCTGTCCTGTCCATAGTTGGAAAAAACGTGGCGCATTGTGAGTTTGGCCAACTTGAGAGAATCTGCTGATTAGGTGCAGTTACAGTTTACACCTACAACAACTCAACCCACGCGATTGGGCATGTACACACACTGAGGCTTGGGGTGATCTAGCGGTCCAAGTCCGTCTGCCTCTTCGAGCCCATTGTACAATGTAACCCACTGCTTCTGGATCACATGTAGAAATGTACACGCTGCCTCTCTGGATCACAATGTAGCAATGTACCACTGTCAGCATGGGTTGGACTCCAGGCACTAGTGCTCTTCCATCACACTCTCTCCTAACCGTTCACACCTCTTCCATCACACTGCTCTCCTACCTTCAACCTCTTCGCATTACACTCTCCTAACCTTTTCATCCACCTCTTTCCTCATCAACTCTCCTCCTACCTTGCACCTCTTCCATCACACTCCTCTCTCCTATGACTTTTTCACGCTCTTCCATCACAAAACACCTCTCCTCTCATCGCTAACCTTTCAACCTCTTCCATCTACTCTCCTCTCCTACCATTCACATCTTTCCATCACAAACTCCTCCTACCCATTCACCCCTCTTCCTATCACTCTCCTCTCACTACCATTCACCTCTTCCATCACACCTCGTCTCCTACCATTTCACCTCTTCCATCACACTCTCTCCTACCTTTCAAACCTCTTTCCATCACTCTCTCTCCTACCTTTCACCTCGTCCATCACACTCTCTCCTACCTTTCACACCACCTCTTCCATCACTCTCTCTCCTACCATTCACCTCTTCCATCACACCTTCTCCTATCATTCACCTCTTCCATCACAACTCTCACCTCCTACCTTTCACCTCTCCATCCACACTCTCTCCTACCATTTCACACCTCTTCAATCACACTCTCTCCTACCATTTT
The DNA here is from genome assembly GCA_036851935.1 of Coregonus suidteri. Taxonomy (NCBI): domain Eukaryota; kingdom Metazoa; phylum Chordata; class Actinopteri; order Salmoniformes; family Salmonidae; genus Coregonus; species Coregonus suidteri. The sequence goes on from JAGTTL010001011.1 coordinate 14,007, forward strand.
CCACTCTCACATCACTCTCTCTACCTTTCACTTTCAGCTCTTTCCAATAAACGTAACTTTAAAACGAACAACTGAACACAAAGACACAAACCCTGTAGCTGAGGACAGAGCAGCAAGAGGGGCTAATGACAGCCCTACAGAGTTAACATACAGGTCCAGCTCTGGTTTTCATGAGCTCTCGTCCTAACGGTGACCTCTGAGACCACAGGGTCTGCCATGGCCCTGTTTTTCCAACCTAAAACATCTTAAGTGTTTTCCTGAAGGATTTACCTTAAGGAATAATTTCCCCTTACCTAAGGGAAGTTGCTCTAGAGCGTTGCCTAGAGCCCCTCAAACTGAGGAACGATTTCCTTAAGTAAGGGCATACTTAAGACGATTTTAAACGGTAGTTTTTGAAGGCATGTTAAGGGCAGAAAGAGTCTTCTGGTTAACATGGAGACTACCTGGAGTCACGCCCTCTGTACTAAAGTTTGTCTCGTCGTAAACGACACCCTTGCCCTTCAATAGTGCATTAAACGTTTGACGCAGGACCCTAGGGGCTCAGGTCAGGATAGGCCCCTGGTTCAAAAGTTAGTGCCTTATGAAGGGAACAGGGTGGCCGTTTTTTGAGAGCCCCTCCCATAGTGTCGATTTCGAGAGGATGGTGACCGGTGCCTGAGACACTAACATCCCAGACTGTTGTTTACACCACACTTAGCAGTGTTTTTTAGAATTCCATTACTAGTACAACTTTCACCCTATAGTTTACAACCTGTACCTGTTCTGATGCTGGCATGGCAACCACCAAGGTTTAACTACAGCTGTAATAGAACGACTACTAACATGCCCATCATATCGGCTGTTTATCCTTCATCATCCATCACAAATATCAGCTCCCATTTATCTTTCTCATCCATCATATCAGCTGTCTATCCTTTCATCATCCGTCATAAATTCAGCTGTCCTATCCTTTATCATCCGTCCAATGGGACTGGCTATCCTTCAATCATCCATCATAGTGCAGATTCTCTATCCTTCCATCATACCGTCATTTCAGCACTTGTCTATTCTTTCATCATCCATCGCATATCTCAGCTGTCATATCCTTCGCATCAGTTTATCAATATCAGCTGTCTATCCTCATCATTGCATACCTATCAGATGTTTAATCCTTCATCATCCATCGATTCAGCTGTCCTATCCTTCATCCAGCCGTCAATCAGCTGTCTATCCTTCATCATCCGTCATATCAGACTGTTCTATCCTTCATCATCTCCATCATATCCGACTGGCTATTCTTCCATCATCCTGTCACATCAGCTGTCTATCCCTTCATCATTCCATCATATCAACTGTCTATTCCTTCATCATCCATCATCTCACTTGGTTCCGTCATCATCCGTCCACATCAAGCTTGTCTATCCTTCATCAACCATCAGATCCGCTTGGCTATCCTTCAATCATCCATCATATCAGATGTCTATCCTTCATCATTCATCATCATCATTTGTCTATTATTCATCGCATACCGTCTTCAGGCTGTCCTATCCTTCCATCCTCCAACATGTCAGCTGTCTATCCTTTCATCAGCCTCCATTCAGCTGTCTAATCCTCATCCATCCATCATATCAACTGTCTATAACTTCATCATCCATCATATCAGCTGTCTATCCTTCATCATTCCGTCATTCTGCGCTGTCTATTCTTTCATCATCCATCATATCAGCTGGCTATCCTTCATCATCCATCATATCAGCTGTCTATCCTTCATCATCCATCATATCAGCTGTCTATATCCTTCATCAACCGTCAATATCAGTCTGTCTATCCTTCATCATCCGTCATATCAGCTGTCTATCCTTCATCATCCATCATGATCGACTGGCTATCCTTCATCATCCTCACATCAGCTGTCTATCCTTCATCAACCATCAGATCAGCTGGCTATCCTTCATCATCCATCATATCAGCTGTCTATCCTTCATCATCCATCATATCATTTGTCTATTATTCATAATCCGTCATTCGCTGTCTATCCTTCATCATCCGTCATTCAGCTGTCTATCCTTCATCATCCATCATATCAGCTGTCTATCCTTCATCATCCATCATATCACAGCTGTCTATCCGTTCATCATCCGTCCATTTTCAGCTGTCTATCCTTCATCTATCCGTCATTTCAGCTGTCTATTCTTCATCATGACCGTCATATCAGCTGTCCTATCCTTCATCATCTGTCATTCAGTCTGTCTATCCTTCATCAATCCGTCAAATTCAGCTGTCTGTACACTTCATCATCCATCATATCAGCTGTCCTATCCTTCATCATCCATCATATCAACTGGCTATCCTTCCATCATCCTCACATCAGCTGTCTATCCTTCATCAACCATCCATATCAGCTGGCTATCCCTTCATCAATCCATCATATCAGTCTGTCTACATCCTTCATCATCCATCATATCTTTGTCTATTTATATCATAATCCGTCATTCGGAAACTGTCTATCCTTCATCATGCCGTCATTCAGCTGTCTATCCTTCATCATCCATCATATCAGCTGTCTATATCCTTCATCATCCATCATATCAGCTGTACTATAATCCTTCCATCATCCGTCTTCATCTGTCTATCCTTCATCATCCTTCATTCAGCTGTCTATTCTTCAATCATCCGTCATATCAGCTGTCTATCCTTCATCATCTGGTCATTCAGGCTGTCTATCCTTCCATCATCCGTCTCATTCACAGCTGTCTGTCCTCATCATCCATCATATCAGCTGTCTATCCTTCATCATCCATCATATCAACTGGCTATCCTTCATCATCCATCACATCAGCTGTCTATCCTTCATCAACCATCAGATCAGCTGGCTATCCTTCATCATCCATCATATCAGCTGTCTATCCTTCATCATCCATCATATCATTTGTCTATTATTCATCATCCGTCATTCAGCTGTCCTATCCTTCATCCCTCCAACATGTCCCCAGCTGGTCCTATCCTTCATCATCCGTCATTCAGCTGTCTATCCTTCAATCATCCATGCATAATCAAACTGTCTATATCCTTACATCATCCATCAATATCAGCTGTCCTATCCTTCATCACATCCGTCATTCTCCTGTCCTATTATTCATCATCCCATCATATCAGCTGTCCTATCCTTCGATCATCCATCATATCACTGGCTATCTTTCATCATCTCGTCATATCAGCTGTCCTATCCTTCATCATCTCCGTCATTCAGCCTGTCTAGGTCTTCATCATCCGTCATTCAGACGTGTCTATCCTTCAGGCCGTCCTTCAGCTGTCTATCCTTCATCATCCGTCATTCCACTGTCCTGATCTATCTACACTGATGTTTGTTTGTGTTGTTGTCTACACATTGTGTTATTTTTAACCTATTTACATAATAAAAACATGAAAATAAAGACTGTTTTTGTGTTTGTCTTTGTGTTTCCTAAAGGTTCTCCACCTGCAGGACTGAATGGACCGTTGACCCACAACATCCACTATGAGGACATTCACGCGTGAGGAAGGCTGGAAACGAGAGTAACCTGACCGGTCCAACGGTCTGTGGCCCTGTCCGTGCTTTCCCATGGAGAACGGCGGGACCCACGGAACTCAACGGAACACCAGACGTAACACAACGGAACATCGGGACAGGAAGCGAATCAGAGAGCCAACTCTGATTGGGGACCCACAAAGTGCCGTCGCACACTAGCAGCAGCAGCTCCAGCTTCCTGTTTCCTGTTTTGAAACCTGCATGATTGGTCAACTGTTTCCCCCAATCGGACACACACGACGGAAAGCAGAGCGAAAGAAAGAAAGGAGGAACTTTTATTTTAACAAAGTGGATAGGATGTTTTTTTTTTTTCTCACGGTGGCCACCACATCTTCCGATTTTGAAATAACAGTTTATGAGTTTTTTACAAAGACTTATTGATAGAAATGCATTTAAACTTCATATTATGGAATATATTTACTGAGAATTAGTTATAATATTTTCCGTGGAAGCAGGGTCCACAACAGACAGGGCTGGAAATAGCAGAGAGAGAAGATGGAGAGCAAGTTCTCATGAGAGAGAGAGCAAGAAGAGTGGATAGAGAGGAGAGAGAGAGCTAGAGAGAGATGAGAGAGAGAGAGAGAGAGAGAGAGAGCGAGAGAGAGATAGAGAGAGAGCGCGAGAAGCGAGCGAGAGAGAGAGCGAGAGAGGTACAGAGAGAGAGAGACAAGAGAGAGAGACAGAGAGGAGAGATGGAGAGATACCAGAGAGAGAGAGGGAGAGTACAGAGAGAGAGAGGGTAGAGAACAGAGAAGGAGTAGGGGAGAGAGAGAGGTGGAGAGTGAGGGATGTAGAGAGAGAAGAGGGAGATGAAAAACAGAGAGGGTAGAGAGAGGAGGAGTGTGTTTATGTGCTCAGACAATGTTTTATCGCCATCCTGTGTTGTATTCAATCAAAAACCTGTCAAATACCCGATGTTTATGCAGTAACATCATTGTTTACCACTCATACTAACCGTGCTGGAATTCCGAAACATGGAATCACGCTGCCTGAAGAGTGATATACAGTGATCCTGTAGCTAACAACAGCTACATCTCCTGTATTCTACAGTAACACCATCCATTCGCTACAGCCTCCTGTATTCTACGTACCCACATCCATTCAGCTACGCTCCTGTAATTCTACAGTCTTGTATTCTAACAGTACCCACAACCATTCATCTACGCCTCCTGTATTCTACAGTACCCACATCCATTCTGGGTGTTATTTGGCCACAGGAGAAATTATATGGTCTTATATAGGGGGGGTCAAACCATTCCACGGAGGGCCGAGTGTCCCGCAGGTTTTTGGGGTTTTTTTTCCCTTTTATTAAGACCTAGAAAAACCAGGTGAGAGGGGGTTATTTTCTAAACATTTACCATAATTATCAAAACAAATACAAGGGTGGGGCGAAAACCCTTTCAGACCCTCGGGCCCCCTGTGGAAAAGGTTTTGGGCAACAGTGGGGAAAAAGTATTTAAATCCCACCAAATGTGCAAAATTTTTTCCCACTTAAAAAGATGAGAGAGGCCCCGTAATTTTTAAACATAGGGAACCCCAATTTAAAAAGACAACAAAATGGGGAAAAAAAAATCCAGAAAATCACATTTTAGGATTTTTAAAGAATTTATTTGCAAATTTTTGGTGGAAAATAAGTATTTTTGGGCAAAAACAAACGTTTCTCAAAAACCTTTTTTATATACCCTTTTTGCAATGACACGGTCAACGTTTTTCCGGGAAATCTTCAAAAAGGTTTTCAAAACACTGTTTCTGGGATTTTTTGGGGCCCCTTCCTCCCCTGCAGTCTCCCCTAGAGGGATGAAAGTTTTGGGGGGGTCGCTGGGCCCAACCCCGGACTTTCCCCAAATCCCCCCAAAAAATTTTTTTATGGGGGTTTTAATCTGGAACTGGCTAGGGCCCCTCCAGGACCTTGAAAGGCTTTTTTACGAAGCCACTCCTTCCTTGCCCGGGCGGGGTTTTTTTGGGACATTTTTCCTGCGAAAAGAAACCCCGCTTTCGTTTCACTTCAATGCCCTTGCCCGGAAAGGAAGGAGGTTTTTTCCCCAAAATCTCACGATCCCTGGGCCCCCTTCATTCTTTCCTTTTTCACGGGTCAGTCTCCCCGGTTTCCTTTTTTCAGAAAAACAACCCCAAAGCTGATGTTTCCAAAAAAAAAACCCCCCCATGCTTCCCAAATAGGTATGGTGTTCTTTTTGGGTGCAAATCAGCATTCCCCTTTTTCCTCCAAAAACGACCCAGTTGGTTTTTAAAAAAAAAGTTTTATTTTTGGGTTTTAACTTAAACCCTATACATTTTTTCCCCAAACCTCTTTTGGATCACCAAAAGCACTCTAGCAAACTTCCCGACGGGCCTGGACATGTTCTTGGGTTAAGCGGGGGATCCCTC
>JAGTTL010001012.1:0-19927 GCA_036851935.1 Coregonus suidteri
GAGAAGCCAGGGGCCACAAAAAATTTCCAAAAACGGGAAACCCTTTTAAAAAAAACTTAAAGAGGAACCGGGCTCAAAGGGTGACCAGTCCTTTTTCTGGCTGTACAGGTGACATATTATTCAATCATTAGGTTTTAACAATACAAAGGGGGGATTAAAACTTTTTCTAAAAGCATAAAATTTAAAAAGCAAAAAAGGGGTAAAAATTCATAAAAAGATGACCATATCATCCCCCCACTCACTTTTCAAAAGGGGTTAGAAACTACACAGACCCCATTTAAAGGGAATTTTAAAAACCCCTTTGGCCCGTTTGTCTACTGTAAAGGGGAATTCTATAGGAAGAGAGACTGCAGATTTTTTTCAAAAAACAATTTCAAAAAATTTTTCCCCAAAAATGAAAAAAAACCATTTGAAAGCTTAACAAAATAGTCGTCCCCCTGTTTTTAAATAAAAGTCCAACCTTTTTTTCTTTTGTGGCAGTTTAGCAGTTTACAGTGGGGAAAAAAAGTTTTTACCCAGCCCCCAAATTGGAAATTTTTTCCCCCCCTTTAAAAAGATGAGAAAAGGCCCTGTAATTTCATCATGGGGACCGTAAACCTATGATAAAAAAATTTTGAGAAAAAAAATCCAGAAATACTTGTAATTTTTTTATGAATTTTTTTTAAAATTATGGTGGAAAATAAGTTTTTGGTCCCCTTTACAAACAAGCAAGTTTTCCCTGGCTCTCACAGCCCGTAATTTTCTTTTTTAAGAGGCTCTTCTGTCCTCCACTCGTTACCTTTTATTAATGGCACATGCTTGAACTTTTTTATCATTAAAAAAAACACCTTCCAAAACCTCAAACAGTCACACCCCAAAACTCCACTATGGCCAAGACCAAGACTTTTTAAAGGACACCAGAAAAAAAATTTGAAACCCTTTCACCAGGCTGGGAAACTGAAATTGCAATAGGTGCATTTTGGTTTTTGAAGAAATAAACTTTTGGATAAATTATTGGGAAATGGAAGACATAAAAGACCACTGAAATCCCCCTTGATCGGGGGGCCTCCACGCAAAAATTCTCACCCCGGGGGGTTTCAAAATAAATCACAAGAAGGGGTGAGCAAAAAACCCCCAACCCCACACAGGGGGACCTATTTGAATGACCTGCGAAAGCGGGGACCAAATTAAAAAAAGCCTACCTTTCAGTAACCCCAAACGCCCCAGGGACTAAAATCCTCCCTGTGCAAGACGTGCCCCCCTGCTTAACCCAGTACATGCCCGGGGGCCCGTCTAAAAGTTTCCCTAAGTGCTTTTGGATGCCCCAAAAGGGGAATTTTGGAGAAATTTCAAGGGCCCAGATAAAACCCAAAAATAGAATTTTTTTGGAAAAAACCCAAACTCGTCTTTGTTTGGAGGACAAGAATTTTTGATTTTGCATCCAAAGAACCCCCATACCTATTTGTGAAGCATGGGGGGGGGAAAACATCTGTTTTGGGGGCTTTTTTTCGAAAAGGGGGACCCAGGACGACTGACCCTTTTAAAAGGAAAAAAATGAAGGGGGCCCCATGTTCGTAAATTTTTTGGTAAAAACCCCCTTCCACCACAAGGGCATTAAAGAAAAAGTGGCGGGGGCCCTTTTCAGCATGAAAAATAATCCCAAACACACCCCCCCGGGCAACGAAGGAGGGGCTTGGGTAAGAACCCTTTTTTAAAGGGCCCCTGGAGGGGCCTAGCCAGCCCCTCCCAGATCTCAACCCCATAGAAAATCTTTGGGGGATTTGAAAGCCCGTGTTGCCCAGCGACACCCCCCAAAACATCACTGCTCTAAGGGGGATTTTGCATGGAGGAAGGGGGCCAAAATACCAGCAAAAAGTGTGTGAAAACCTTGTGAAAAATTACAAAAAACGTTTGACCTTTTTCCCCATTGCCACAAAGGGTATATAAAAAAATTTTGAGAAATTTTTGGTTTTTTGCCCAAAAATACTTATTTTCCCCCCAAATTTGCAAAAAAAAATTCAAAAAAAAATCCTACAATTTGATTTTCTTTTTTTTTTTTCCCCTTTTTTTTTTTCCCTGTCAAAATTGACTTTGTACTAGAGAAATGACAGGCCTCTCCCATTTTTTTAAGTGGGAGAACTTGCCCAATTGGGGGGCTGAAAAATTTAATTTTTTTTTCCCCAAATTTGGTATGTGGAAAAGGAACATATTGGAAAAGGCCTTTGGGTTTTTGCCCCTGTGCAGATGAAGACAGCCCAGGTTGATATGGAAAAGGCCTTGGGTTTTTTCCCTGGGGCAGATAAAAGACAGCCCGAGGTTGAAAAGGGGAAAAAAGGGGGCCCTTTTTTTTTGGGTCTTCCCAAATGAAGACACCCCCAGGTTGATAGGGGAAAAAGGGCCCAAATTGGTTTGCCCTGTGCAATAAAGCCACCCGAGGTTGATAGGGGAAAAGGCCTTTGGGGTTTGTCTGTGCAGATAAGAAAAGCCCAAAGGTTGATAGCACGAGGGCTCAACCGTAAAACTGTGTTTTTCCACATTTTACACTAAATGTGCTCCTTCCTGAAAGGTTCCCCCCACCTGACTTCGCAGATAGTAAAAAACCCCCGAATGTCCCCACCTGCTGATGTCCCCACCTAACGGATTTTTTGCTATACGCCCAGTCTTTGCTAAGTCAACCCCAAAAACCAAATTTATATCAATTTTTAAAAAAAACAGCATATACAAAAAACTATTCCCTTTTAAACATAAAACAGACTAACTATGACATTTTTTCCCAAAGACACTCTTCCCCTTCTTTAGTCTACTCCCCGTCCCCCCTCCAATAGCCCCCTGAAAAAAACAAATGCTGGCAAAACTGGTGTCAAACCTGGGAAGTCTTTGTAGGGATGAAAAACATCTACCCTTTTTATACCAAAACCCTTAAAAAAAAACAGTTTTAAATGGGAAAGTTCGCAGTTGGGAAGGGTTTGGGAAAGAAAACCAAAACTTAATTAGATAGAATCGCTCCCTTTCCCTAGGGGAAACAGATTTCCCAAAACTTTTCCCCCTCTTCTTCATCTTTATTTTACATTCAGCTCCAGTGTTTTTTACTGCAGTCTTTTCCCCTTCAAATGATGGGAACTCTTTGGGTCCCAGGGAAAATGGGGTCCACTGTCACAATCAGGCCCAGTTTACTGTAGGTTTGGCTCAGTGGGAAGGAGAAGGCCCGGCTGGGGGTTTTTTCCTCAAATGTTGATGTTACCCCCGGCCTCAAAATTTAATTTTTAGTTTGTCCCCCGTAATAACAATAGAAACAGACACAAAAAATTTTTTGTCCCTTTACAATTTCTGGCCCCTTTCTTTATTTTTCTAAAAATATATTAATTTTTTTCTTGTTAAATCTCTAATTCAGTGCTTGCTTGGAATGAAATAGGTGCCGGGGACTGTTTATTTTTTTAGGGGCAGGGGCTTTCCCAAATTTCTGTTGGCTTTAAAGTTTTTATAAGAGGAACCCGGAGCTCAAGCAAATAGATATTTGAGGTGGGCCTACTTAAAACCCAAGCATATTTTTTCCCCCAAAATTTACTACAGTACCAGTCAAAATTTTAGGGCACCTACTCCTCCCAGGGGTTTTTTTTATTTTTACTATTTTTTACTTGTAAATTACAAAATTCTACAAAGCTGTCATCAAGGGAAAGGGTGGCTACTTTGAAGAATCCCAAAATATATTTGATTTGTTTTTTCACTTTTTTTGGGGTTTCTAAAATTATTCCCATGTGTTTTTTTCAAGGGGAAAAAGTCTTCACTATTATTCTACAATGTAGAAAATAGTAAAAATTAGAAAAAAAACCCCTTAAAAGAGTAGGGGTTTCCCCCAAAATTTTTTACTGGTACGTAATGCATAAATTAAAAAGCAATTTTTGTACAAGGTTTTCGGTTTTTTTTTGGGCAGCACTATGTTTCTATTGGCCTGAATTTAAACCTTTTCTTTTTAAAGTTTTACTTCAATCAAAAAACCCAAATTTTATTTCCTGTTCCCACCCCTATTAACATTTTCATAAAAACAGAAACCAAAAGAATGTGTCTGAATTTTTACACATGTAGAAAACTGATAATCATTAATTCAGCTTAAAAACGTATGCAACCGTGAAATTGTCTCTCTGCCTCCTGAAGTCCTTGACGCTGACCGAGGCCCTCCTATTTTACCATTGTTAATTTTTACACAAAACCAAAATAAAAAAACAAACTCGGAATCTAAAAAAAGGTTTTTACCCCTGTTCTCTCCAGAAAAAAAATGCTTCATTTTCTATGTCTCTCTCCCTCTGGGGCTGTTTTAACATAAGCCGGCAACTCTCTTCTCTCCAGCATTGCATTTTCATCATTTATTCCTATAGAATATAGCGTGGGAAGTGTGCTGGGGTGCGGGGAGCACTCTGCGTCTTTTTTAGAAAGAAATTAAATCTTCCCAACTCCCCCGGGGAAGCCTAAAAATTTCGCCACAAAGGGATCCATAGCAAATTTTAAAAAAACCTAGCGGGGTTGGTGTACCCAAAATCACAGGCATGCCTAACGTGTGGAAAATCTTCCAGTTAACAGCTGAGCCAAAACGGCCTTTCGCAAAATTTCTAATACTCGCGGAAAAAAAGGGTGTAACAAATGGACCCCGGGCTAAAAAAAAATACAATGTCTTATTTTCCCAATTATAAACTTAAAAATAGCCTATTATAACAGCATTTTTTTTAAAAAAGAAAAGCAAGAAGAGATAAGTTTTTGGGCCGTGAGTGCCTGCAACTTTGGGTGAGTCAGTAAAAGGGGAAAGCTTTTTTAGGACTATATCCCCCTCCTCATATTGTACAATGTTTTCTTTTCACACTTGGGGGCCTCGCTATTGATGGATTCAAGACAGTCGTTTTATTGATCCGATTCTCATTGAAAAGTACCTGTTTTTTTGGTCATTTGTGGGTATAAAAAAGTTTGCAAAAGTCTCCAGTGATCAAAATGAGTAAATTGCATAAAATCCTTTATAAAATAACAATTTCTCCCAAACTCTGCACAAAAAAATATATTCCATGTTGAAATTTTCGGGCAGGGGCCCCACACCACTGCTCTATGCCCACCGAACCCTATAAGCATGCAATCTTTTTATAAAGTTTTTTTTTTTTTTACCCGTTCTGGTACCTCAACCCCCCCGGGTCACCCCCCTCTGGGGCCCCTTTTTTGGTTCCGGCACCGCCCTTTACAAAAAGCCTGGAGAAGTGGGTAGCTCCCCGCTCCCCTCCTCCGGGACACTTCTCCTTTGCAAAAAGTTAATCGGGCTGTTGATTGTGGCCTGGGAATTTGTCCCACCCCTCTTCGATGGCTGTGTGAAATTCCGGGATATTGGGGGAACTGGAAAAGCTTGGTACACTCATCTAGCCCATCCCAAACTCCCTCAAGGGGACATGTCGGTGAGTATCAGGCCATGGCCGATTGGGAAAAAATTTCCATGTTCAATTGTGTAAAATCCTTGCGACGGGGGGCCCGTACTTACATGCTAAACCAGGTGATGGGGGTGGATAAATGGCAGACAAGGGGCCTCGGGATCTTGTCATGGCACTCTGTGCTTAAAACTGCCATCGAAAAAATGCAATTGTTTTATTTTTCTTAGCTTTTGCACCCCATACCAAAACCCCCCGATACCACCAGGGGCATCTGTCCCAACTTGACATCACAAACCGCAACCCCCACACAACCCCATACAGGGTGGTCAGGTTGTGGGGCTGGTTGGGCATACTGAAAAACTCTCAAAAACAACTTGGGAGGCAGCAAAGGGTAAAAAATTAACCTAAACATTCTCGGGCAACAGTTTTGGTGGCTTCCTGCAGTCAGCATAAAATTGCATGCCCCCCTCAAAACTTGAGACTCTGTGGCATTGTTTTTTGGGGAAAAAACCTCACATTTTGAGGGCATTTTTGTATTTTTGGGGATCCCCATTGATGCTGCCAAGCACCTCCTCACTACCTTGTCCCCAGCCAAGTCACTTTGTAATGATGTCATGCTTTTTAATCCTTCTTGATATGCCACCCTTTTCAAGTGGATGGATTTTCTTGGAAAAGGAGAATCTCCTAAGGGGGATGAAAACAATTTGCACAACATTTTAAAAATAATTTGTGTCTGGAACTTTCTGGATCTTTTTTTCCCCCATGAAACATGGACCACATTTGACATGTTGCGTTTATATGGTTTTCAGTGTTCTATTTCAAAAAAAATCTAAAAAACTATCATAACAACATTTAAATTGAACAAAAATAATTTTTTTCTGTTCAATCGGTCCTTCACAGGCTCAAAAGGGAAACCTGTGGGGGCGGAAATTTTTTTCTGGAAACAGTAGTCCTTTGCAGGGCTTCTGCCGTAAAGTCTTGGGAGCCCAAAAACTATAGCTCAGATATATAAATGTCCAGCATCTTAAACTTCTTGTGCTACAATTATACTGTGCTATAAATAAAAAAATCCACCTTCAAAAAAGTGTATCCAATCACTTGATTACGTACAACATTTGCAACGTTGCAGTGCATCCACCGCCATATCTTCTTCAAACTGGGGCCCCTTTTCTTTTAAACTCTCTTCACCCCCTCCACTGGGAGTTTTTGCTGTAAGCCCTGATCCTTGACATCAACCTCTTTCACCCTAACGGGCCTCTGGGAATTCAGGAATATCCCCCCCACCACAGTTAAAACATTTTACTTCACATGCTCTTCAAAACATTTCCTTCCTCTGAAAACATTGACTGTGGCCAAACTTTTTACATTTTTTTGTTTTGCATCGGGTTTTCACAAACTCTCTTATGGGTATATTTATATTCCCCATTTTTACATAGGGTGTGATACTCTTCATCACCATCAAAAATAAAGATAAACGCTGCTCCTTTTCACATTCTCCATTTCTTCTTTGGGGTTTGTTGGGGGAGTCTTCAATTTTTTAGGTGCTACCCCGCCACCTATGTACGGGTGTTGGGCCTTCAGAGCCTATTACATTAAATTCTTAAACGGAATTATAAAAAATTGCAGTTTACCTGCTCTAAAAATGTGGGGAAAAATGTTCTTGGTTCGTGCATACTGACCTCCTCAGACCAATTGGCAGTACGCCCCGAACATTTTTTCTGGATCCAAAAAAGGGGTACTCAGTTTCAAGTCTCAGCTTTTTGGGAGAAAAGCCTTTGAGGTATTGTCGGTCACATGGGGGAACCCCAAAGTTAACGATTATTAATTATTAATAAACTAAAATCTGCAAATATAACTTGTCTGTGTAAGCAGTATATAACAACTAACGGGCTGCCCCCCGGGAAGCTCCCAACCGACTGACTATGGGCTTTTACGTTTTTTGGGAACCCCTCCCAAGGGACTCATTTGACTTGAGTCCCTTTTGTGGCGATTTTCCCGACAAAACCCACCACCCCATTCCACTTTTAACACCATCTAGTCCTACGCCAGCCACTCCACCAAAACCCCGGGGGGCTCCTGAAAAAAATTTTCAGGAGGGCAAATTTTTTTTTGATGTTTAGGGAAGGAAAAAAAAAAAAAAAAAAAAAAAAAAAAAAAAAAAAAAAAAAAAACAAAAAAGACACCAACCCAAAAAAAACACAAAAAACACACATTCAAACCTAAAAAAACTACACAAACACACACATCCATGTTAAACACCACACACACACACCCACACACAAAAATCCCCCCTCTTAGGCTGAACATTTTAAGCAAGACCCCACTCGGCCAAACCAGTGACTACCTGAGGGACCCGCCCAACTCATCAGGACCAATCAGAATCAAACTACTAGATTGACCCTTTCATTTTTTGCATAAAAGTCTCCACAAGTTTTGGGCTCTCTTTAGATAAAAAATAAAAATAATAATAATAATAGGGCCCTTTTTGAGACCTTTTTTTCCAAACGACTTACAGTCTGCGTGCATACATTTTTTTGTTGGTTGGGCCCGGGATCGAAACCCCTACCTTTGGGGGTTACAAACCCATGCCCTACCCGCTGCTACAGAAATGGATACTCAGGGGGGCGCATTGCTTGTAAAATGTCAAAACAATTGGAGACACCCCTCATTTTTGGAGACATGTTTTGACAGTAAACTATTTAGATGCGAGCTAACTAAAAAAACATTTTTAGCTGGCTACTAATCTCTTAGCTAAAAGTGGGGCAAAAAAATTCAGTTTTTTTACCTTTTTTTGAGGGATTTGGGTGAAAGAATCGGTTCATAGTGATACTTTACGTAACTGTATTTACAATATCGCAATATTTTTGCGCTAGTTGGCTTACCTGCACCAAAAAACCCTTTTTTCCTTTATACTTGTTCTCAATCTTTTCACATTGGAGCCAAATTTTTTTTCAGCACTTTTATTTCATACTTACAAAATCGTTCTCATGGCTTTCTGATCCCTCTCAACAAAAATATTCCAATAAAAACACAGTTTGAATCGCAATACGTTTAAAAAACATGGATCGCAATGCTGATGCATATTTTTCTTAGTTTCCTCAATTTCCCGCCCAAGTTCATTTGCCACAAAAAAATCCTTCGCTAGCAAACGCATGTCTTCTCCAAAAAGGCAATTGGGGCTCCAGCTGTTTCTTTTTTGACGTTCTTGGGGATCTCCACTTTCCCAGCATATAGACACATTAATTTTTGGAAGTATCAAATAGTGAACTATGTAGGGGCCCGGATGTAAAATATATGTAGCTGCACAATTTCCTTTTTCTGAAAGGTAATAATGGGGCTTAATTTTAGCTCCCTAAGGTTTGACGAACGGGTCCTGAACGCGATTCCGATAATTTTACCTCGAAAAAACTGCCTTTATTACCCTATCCACCCGTCCAAAATCTCTACTTGGTCTCTTGGTTCTCCCCTAAACTTGTGATTACAACAAACCTCATCGTTGGGCGGGGGACACTAGCCTGTACCCTCGTCACCAGTTGATGAGGGGGCAAGTCTTTTTTCGTTCTAACCAAATTTTTTGGAAAAACCCGGGTGTAGGACTTTCCGCCTTTATAGAACCTTTTTGAATTATTAAATTTGGGCTGGGGTCCCCAATTGTTTCGTTGCCAATTTTTTTTCATTTGTTTTGCCGACAAAAGGACTTCTTCAAAATCCCCTCTTTTTTTTCAGTTACGTTCATGTTACGTAACTATGACAAAGCGCGTAAAAGCAAGCCCACAAGACCCATTTAGATTGTTTGAAGGCTCTGAAATTTAAAAAAATAGATTTTTCATGGAGTCTATGAAGACTTTTTTGGGGATTTTCAACCTGACTGAAAACGCCCCAAAAGGGGGGGGGAGGGCCTTTGAAGCCGACTTTACCTATTTTGACATTTATGGCAGTGTGGCCTGTGGCAATCAACTTTTAAATTAAAACCTGATAAAACGTTGCCCCTGTATAAAATTTATTTGAAAAAAAATCCCCTTTCCCTTTTCCCGTTTGCAGTCGTCGCCCATATCGCCCTATTGAACAGGCCCCCCCTGCTCAACACCCCCTGCAGCTTTCTGCAAAAACCTCGCAAACCCAATATTCTCTGCCGCTGCCCCACAGCCTCTATTTTCTGGGACTTTTTTTTCCTTTCTGCAACATTGAAAAACCCTTGCTATAAATTTCTAAAAAGCCCCCCTTACTACACATATTTTTTTCCATCACCTCTCTTGTCTCTTCCTACTCACAGGAAACCTCACCATGTACCCCTCTTCCTCTACCACTCTCTTCACGTTTGCTACAACATTTCTGTACTACTGTACCAGTGGCCATTTTTTAAGGCCTGCTCGCATGCTGTTTGGGGGCCACTAGAGATCCTGGTTCGACCGGGCTCTGTCGTACCCGGGCCGCGCCCGGGGAGCCCTAGGGGCGGCGCAAAATTGGCCCAGCTCTCCAGGTGGGGGAGGGAATGGCCGGGCAGGGGATGTGCTCGTTGGTAGGCATGGTTTTTGAAACGCCAGGGTTGGGGGTTCTTTTCCCGGGGGGGGTAATTTTTTAAAAAAAAATACTAAAAAACAAAAAAGGAGCACTCCAAACTGAAGTCGCTCTGGTAAGAGCGTCTCAAAATGACAAAATGAAAAGTACCCTGGCAACCTCAATCTAATAATAAAAATATTATCCTTTAGCAGACGCTTTTTCCCAAAGCAACTTACGTCTGTGCCCATACATTTTTCGTAGGGGTGGTCCGGGGATCAAACCCCACTACCCGTTACAAGTCCTGCCTCCCAAATTTGAGTAGAGTTAGCTATGGGGCCCAACTCCCTTTTCTCTCACCTCACCTCAATCCCAGCCCTTAGCACCCCCACAACTAACACAAACTTTCCCCAAACGTACCACACATTTCTTCTTTCCATTCCTCCTGCAATTGTCACATCTAGGCATCTCAGCCTACACACTGCTGAACGGGCCCATAAACTTCCCCCCCAAAAAACACTGTAATATTTACGGAAAAAAATCGCTCACGGGGTAACTACATTTCCCTACCTTATCTTCTGGCAGAGACTATGCTCAAAATAAAGCATGACGAAAATGATTCTCTTTTTTCCCCCGCTCTCACCGGGTCACGTCTCCCAAACGGAGGTGTCAAACACCGGGAATCTTCCATTTAAACTGCCATCCTCACACTTAAACCTAACCCCTTACACCCCTTTAAATCCACCCGTTCCGGAGGCAATTCAAGTCACAATTCCTGTCTCAAACCCACTATCCGCAGCGCCCGCCCCCCTCTGGACAGAGGAAAACAAAAATCATCACAGTCCCCTCGATTTTCCCTTCCCCAAACTAAACAGCCCCCAAAACCTCTTCTCCACCAAACCTGCACCACTTTGGATCCTTTCTCTCTAAAATCTCACCCCACGGGCCCCAAATCACCCTTTCACCCTTAACAAGGCCCAACTCGGATTTCCCTCACCGCAGGTAATTCTCCTCACTCTCACCAGGTTCCATCTCTGAGCTACGGGAGGACGTATCCCTCTTTATACCTAGACATAACCTCCCTCACCACCGCTTCCCCCTCACACTCAGCCCCTTCCAGGGGTCATCACTGCCCTGCCACCATACTAATTATTTTTAAATTGACCAATCCTGTTATAAAAGGGTTACAGCTAGAGATACTCGGACTTGCAGTGTTGTTTTTTTTGCATGATGTCTACTTTGATGAAATTGAGTTTTAAAAAATCTAGGGGAAATAGAGCCGAATTTCAAAAGTCCGCCAGGGTAACCTACCAAACACACCCCATTTTTTTTAAGTGTTTCTAAAAAAAAAAAAGGGAAAAAATGATTGGAACCATTTCCCTTTTTTGCCGCTAGGTTTTTGACACCATTTTTGCAAAATAATAATAAAAAAAAAATAAAAATTGTTTTCCCTTTACTCATACTTTTTGAAGCTCCTTTGGCGTATTACGCCCAATCTTTTTGGGTATACGCTACAAGTTTGGGCATACCTGTATTTGGGGATTTCTCTGCGACCCTCTCAAGCTTGTCAGGAAAAAGGGGGTTAGTTGCCGCACACTTTTTTTCAGTTCTCTCTGTATTTTGGGCTCCGTTCATCTTTCCCTCGTCCTGCTAGTCTCCCAGCCCCTCCACTAAAAAAACCCCCCACACATATGATGTGCCACCCCCATGTTTCGCCTTTGGGGATGGTGCCAGGATTCCTACAACTGATTTTTTTGTTAAAATTTTGGTTTCATCCGACCAGAGAATCTTTTTCTCGGGGTCTGAGGTCCTTTAGGTCTTTTACAAACCCCCCAGCGGGCAGTCTTGCCTTTTCATGAGGAGGGGGCTTCCGCCCTGGCCCCCTACCATAAAGGCCTGTTGGGGGAGTGCTGCAGAAGGGCTGCCCTTCGGGAATTTCTCCCATCACCAAGGAACTCATGAGCACCGGCTTCTGGTGACCTACCTACCAGGCCCCTTTTCCCCCGATTGCTTATTTGTCCGGGGGGGCCCAGATCTAAAAAAGTATTGGGGGTTCCTAACTTCTCCTTTTAAAATGGGGGCCTTTTGATCATACCCTTGACTAAATGATTGACACTCATGCAACCAAACTCATTAAAAGGGTTTTTGGTAACTACACATATTCATGATCTCTTTTTTCTCACATAGCTTAATTTAGTATAAAAAATGGTAGCTACTGGCAGCAACCCAGCAGACCCTGTGTTGGGATCATCAAATTGATTTCACCTTTTTTTGGACGGTCCAAATTTAAACTTTAATTTTTAGTCTCGGGCTTTCACTAACTGCATTACTTTTTTAAGGGTGAGCTTTTTCTTTGCTACTTTTAAAAACAAATACTACGGATATTTTACATGTCCTTGCTAAAAGGGCCCTTTTGTTTTTATAGTTCACAAAACCCTCTTCAAGTAGTTTTTGTTTGTTTGTGAAAGTAAGGCAGAGAGAAGGCAGGATCCCTTTTGTTTTTTTTGCGTCCTATGTTAGACTGCCCCTTTTTAGGATCAGTCGTCCACCAGGCTACACTCTGATCAGGGGGGGGGGGGGAAGCTTTGAGGGCTGGGTTAGGGAACAGTGGAATGGGTTCAGTGTTTACTGTTAGGAAATATCTATTTTTTTTTCAACAGATCTTTATATATTTTCCTAAATAAAAATTTTCCTGGGGCCCCTTGGGGTTACAAAACTGTTTAGATATCCCTTTATGCTTATTTATTCCATTTTACTCTTTTTAAATACTTAAAATGCTAAATTTTAAATTTACTTTGTGGAATGTCCTTGGAGTTTGTAATATCCAAAAAAAACAGGTTATTACTAGTTTTAAACAACTTCATTCTCCTTGTGTTCCTCAAAAAACTCACTTGTTGAGGATGACTATTTAAAAGTATGCGGAGAGGGGAAAGGCAAGTATCATCCTTTTTTTTCTCCTCTCATTCTCATGGATTATGGTTTTAATTCCAAATCTTTCCCTTTTTAAGGATACATTATAACGATACGCTGGTAATCATTTAGAACGGGGAACTCTTTTGAATGAGCATTTAAATCTGGTTAATTTTTTTGGCCCTAATGTAAATCCAAATTTTCTTTGAGAATGTTTTCTTTTATGCCTCCTTCTGGTAAGTCCTAAGGGCAGGGACTTTAATTGCACTCTTATCTCTCTAATGCTCCTCTGGTTTAATACTTCCCACTGCAGAGTGAAAAAAATGACCTTTCATTCAGGCTTAAATCTATGTGAACCTTGGGGGATCAGAACCAGAAAAAAGGGGAGTATTAGTTACTCTCAAATTTAAACATATTCTCTAAACTATTTTTTTATTCCTTGCTCATTGTTTCCCCCAATTCCGGGTTTTGGATAGATCATTGTTTTAAATCCCTTTCCCCCTGTGCCCTTATTCTATAGGGATAAAACTAGTAAAGGATCCTCTAGATGGCATTTGCATCCCAGATGGAAACGGGGGCCCAGACTTTTCTTACTTTGGGGTGCATAAATGTTTATTTGCATTGAACCTGATCAACGTCACGAGTACCGGATGGGAACTTTTCAAACCCATATTTGGGGACAAATTATACATTTTACCATTTTAAAAATCAAATAAATCAAAAATGAGAGAAATGGACAGCAAAATCGAAAATTTGGGAGAGGGAAGTTTTTTTTGGATAACTAGTCAAAATAAACAGAATTTTTGGGTCTTAAACTCAGTATGAAGAACCCCCACCTCAAAGGCTGAAAACCCGCTTAACAGGCTGAAACAGTCCTATTCAAGGGGATCATGGTTTAGCACTCGCAAGTAGAAGACTTTTGTAAATGTGATCGTTCGATTTTTTTTGCAACATTGAAAAAAAACCATTTTGCTTTATCATTATGGGGTATTGGGAGAAATTTGTGAGGGGAAAAAAAAATTTCATCTTTTTAAAATAAGGCTTAACGTAACAATATCAAAAAGTCCAGGGGTCTGAAAACTTTTCAATGCACTGAAAGGCACACACCTAGACAGGTGTGTGCCTTTCCAAAAAAGGGCCAACAAACTTAAATTAAAAAACCTGCTCTTACCATGAAACAATTCCCCCAAACTTCTCCTCCTCTTTTTCACTTTAAAGTTACATTCAGCCCTGTTTGACTGCATTTCTTCCAGCTTCACTATGCCATCTCTGGATATTTGCGTGCAAAATGGGCTCCCCGTCACAAACAGGGCCCATGCTGTAGGTTTGGCTCATGTGGAAGGAGAGAGGGAGGCTGGGGTTTGTCCTCACTGTTGAGTTCCGCTCAGACTACGAATCGCCAGTGTAATATAGAGGCACAGACACAAAAATTAGTGTTGACATTTTTTGGCACTTTCTTTATTCTCTAAAATATTTTCACTTTTTTTCGCAAATTTTAATTCAGTGCTTGACTTGGACTGAAATGGGGCCAATACCATTTGGGGGCCGTACTGTTTATTTAAGGGGCAGAGCCCACAATACTTTTGAGCTAATACCTAACCTACAGTAGATAAAAAGCATAAAAAGACTTTAAAAACCATTTAGTAAAGGTTAAGTTTTTTTTTTAACAGCACTTACTATTTTCCTGAATAAACCTTTTCTTCAGTATTACTTCAAACAAAAAAAAAAATTGTATTTCCTGTTCACACCCCAGCAAAATTTTTTTGATAAAGAAAACAAAAGAATGTGTCTGAATATTTACACAAAGAAAAAATGATAATCATTACTTCAGCTTCAAAAAATATCCGACCGGGGAAATTGTCCCCCTATTTTATGCACCCCACTGTCCCACTGAAGCTGTTGACGCTGACCGAGCGAGCGCCGCCTTTTTCCAGCATGTGAATTTTACACAAAACCAAAACATATAAACCAAATCGAAATATCTAATAATTGTTAATTTTGAAAATATCATGAAAAGTATGTCATTCCTCAAAAAACCCAAAATCTCTAGCATTTGACTTGTAAAAACGTTTTTTTTTACGTTCTTTCACTCACTCGGTTTGACTCAAAATACACACAAACCTTTCCAAAATTTCAATACCTTAAAGGGGGTGTTTAAATAGCATGGTAAAAACATGTTTTTCGACATTATAAAGTTTAAACATGCATTACTACCTGTATAAAATACACACAAAGGGGTTTTTTCTTGACTCCGTTTTGGGGCTTTCTTCATTGGAAGAATTTGGGCGTGATGGAGTCATTACGTAAAAAACGAAATGACGTCTTTGTAGAATACCAAAAAACGGAATCAAAATTTACTGGCCCTCTCAGCGCAAAATATTTTTACAAATTTACTTTTAGTCATTTTGCAAGCCCCTTATCCAAGGACTTACTTAGTGAATACTAATCTTTTTTATACTGGCCCCCCGGGGAAACGAACCCCAACCCTGGCGTTGCAAAAGCCCCTGCCATCAAATGACTACATCCCCCCGGCCATTCCCCCCCCTCCCTGACCGCGCTGGGGAATTGTGCGCCGCCCTGAGTCTCCCGGGCGCGGCCGGCTGCGACAGAGCCCCGGTTTCGAACCAGGTCTCTAGTGGCACAGTTTTTGCCTGCGATGCGTGCCTTAAATACTGCCCACTCAGAGACATAGATTTGTTTGTTTTTTACACTATGTTATTCGTAAAAGTAATATAAAAACCCTAACATTTTTTTATGATCAGTATTTTATTATTTTTAAACATAACATATTGAAATTTTGAAAAATTTCCTTTCACATTATTGACAATTATTTTTTTTTTTTTCTTATTAATTAACCTAAAATTCGAACAAATTTTAGTTTTTAAGCATTTTTATTGGTAGTTAGTTAACATGCTACCTGCGATCAAAAATTAAGGGACAAGCTAATAACAAAGGGATATAGCTATCTTATTGAACAAGCAACTTTCTCAAAAATGAAGTGGGGCGTAGGCATCTCTCTCCAGGGTTGGGGCGCAGGGAGCTTAGGGTTTTAAAAGCTTGTGTCAGTAACCAAAAGGGCACTGGTTCTAATCCCTACGACAATGTGAAAAAAACTGTCGATGTGCCCTTGACAAGGCACTTAACCCTAATTGCTCTGAGTGGGCCCGCTAAATGTAAAAAAGTAAAAGTTTTTGTGCTGCCTTTTTCACGAGCTAACCCCGCTGCTGACATCATCTAATGCCTTTTTCAGCCAGGGCCGTTTTTTTGACTGAGTGTTGACAGAAAAATCGTTTTTTTTTCTTTAGGAAAAAAATGTGTCATTTTAGTGTTTTATCACTTTTCAAAAGTTGCTAAAAATTCCAAAAAAGTTTTTAAAAATAGTTAAAGTGTTGCTAGGTGCTGTTTTTAAGAAAAGTTGCCAGGGTATCTGAAAAGTACTAAAACTAGCAACAAAATTGCTAAAATTGGGGGCACTGGGCCCTACCCCATTACATGAACAGGGGATCTCCGCTGCCTCCCCGGGGACTTCTACTTTGCATAGAGTTGATCAAACTGTTATAGTTCATTTTTATCCTTTTTTTAATAGGCATTTAGTAGGGAAGCAGTTAAGAACAAATTCTTATTTACAAAGACGCCTACACCCCCAAACCCCCGACGCTGGCCAATTGTGGGCCCTATGGGATCCCAAACCGGGCGGTTGGATACCTGGAACTAAGGGACTGATCTCAGCACGAATGCAGTACCTTTGACCGCGAGCCCTCGGGGGCCTGTGGAATGTTTTTCCCATTCCTCTTTATGGGTTGCCGAAATTGCTGTTATTGCGGGAAATGGAACAAGCTTTGGGACACTAGATCCCCCCTCCCAAAAATCTCAAAGGGGGGACATGTCTGTGAGTATGCGGACATGGAGAACTGGGACATTTCAGCTTACAAATTTGTACAGATCCTTGTGACTTGGCCCGTGCTTATTGCTGAAACCTCGTATTCGGGAGGGCAATGCCTCAGGATTTGTCATGGTACCATTTATAAAATGCAAATTTTTTTCCCCCGACTTATGCCTCCATACCATAACACTGACCTAACTGGGGTCTGTTTTCAAGACTTGACATCAGCAAACCCGTTCCCCCACCCACCCTACACGGTCAGCAGTTGTGAGGGGGTTGGGGGATCTGCCCAAAATTTTCTAAAACAAAGTTGGGCGGGTTATGGAGAGAAATTGCATTAAATTATCTGGCAACCGCTCTGGTGCATTCTGCAATCAGCATGCCAAATTTCATGCTCCCCCAAAATTTGAACATCGTGGGATTGTAAGTGGTAGAAAAAGCACCCAATTGTCATACTTGATAAAAAAAAGACAAACCCTTAATAAAATACTCAATAAAACTGAAATCACCCGTAAAATACACTTTTAGTAAAATCTATAGTTGTGGTTTTAAAAATACTTTAAATATCAAAATAATTAAATTGCTCAAATATACTTTTCTATCAAAGTTAAAATAAATATAATAATTTTAAAATTCCCCATTTTAAAATAAACCAACGACCCGTTATTTTTTTCCCTTGTATTTATGGATAGCCGGGGACCCAACATCAATTTCTCTTGTAATTCGTGAATTTGCCTTTTTCGTCCTAGATTCAAATGTAACGAGTACTTTTTGGTGTCGGGAAAAAAGTAGGATAAAAAGTACATCTTTTCTTTTTTAAAGTAGTGAAGTAAAAGTTGTCAAAAGTAAATATAAATAAATACGATACCCCAAAAAAAAACTTAAGTAAAAAAACTTTCAAATACTCTTAAGACTTTACACAAATGGGCATTGTGTTGTGTGACAAATTCACATTTTAGATTTTATTTTTTTAAAGGGGTATCTTACGTGAGGGGAAAAAAATATTTTTTTCCCCTGCTTTATTTTGTACGTTTTCCCACTGACAAAAAAAATATCAGTCTATATTTTAATGGGGAGGTTTTTTTTTGAACAGTGGGGACAGAATAACAAAAAAAATCTTTTTATCCCGCTTTACTCTGATAAAAAAGCCTACTTTCTCAAAATTATTTTCCCACCACTGTAGGGGTGAAAAGGAAAAAACTTTAAGTGTGTACATAAATGTGGTAACGGTTTTTACATCTGTGTATTCTCTGAGTTGCGATCAGAGGACTTGAGCCATGTTGTCACGATCGGCAGGGGAGACCAAAGGGGCAGCGTTGCATGCAAAATTTATATTTATTGAATATCAAACCCCATCAAAACAAAAACGATAAATGAGTCTACAGTATAACACATCCAAACGAACAAGAAACCACAAACACAAAATGAAAGACAGAAATTTAATGGCTCCCAATCAGAGACAACCGCTGCACTCGTTGCCTCTGATTGGGGGTCACTCAGGGGCCCAAAATAGATAGACAACGACTAGAACCCAAACAAAATAAACACCCCCGGCTCAACATACGAGGTCCCCCAGCCAGGCTGACAGCCCCCCCCCCCCCCCAAGGCGCGGCTCCACCGCGCCCCAAACCCAAACCCCAAAAGGGAGGGACCGGGGGGGCACTCCCCTCGGGGGCGGATCCGGGCCCGACATGACCCACACGGTTTTTTGCTGGCTGAACGCGCCCCCCTGGCTTGGCGTGGAGGAGGGAAAGGGCCTTACCAGGGTGACGACCCCCGTAGGCTTGGTGGTGGCGCAGGGGGCAGCCGGACTGGGCTGACGAAGCAACCCTGCCCTTGGGTGGGGGAGCGGAAAAGGCCGACCCCGGGCTGACGAAGCGAAAACCAAACCCCTTTGGGCGGGGAGCGGGAAGGGGCCCGGGAAAGGGACTGACGAAGCGCCCCCCTGATTTGGGTTTGGGGGAGCGGGAAAGGGGGGGGGGAAAGGGGCTAAACGCCCGGGCGCACCACTGCCCTTGGGGGTTTTCGGGGAGCAGGAAGGGGTTGGACCCCCCCTGCCGACGCGCACCACTGATTTGGGTGGGGGGAGCAGGAATGGGCTAACCGGGCTGACGACCGCCCCACGACTTGGTGCGGGGGAGGAACGGGCCCCCGCCCCGGGGCTGACAAAACGCACCATTGATTTGGGGTGGGAGTGGCGGGAAAACGGGCCCGGGACCGTACGGGGAACACACCCCCACTGGCCCCTACGTGGGGATCAAACAGGCCGGCCCGGACGGGCAAAAAACCCCGCCAGACCTCTCGCCGTGCCTCTAAACCCCCCTTTCCCCCCGGGTGCCCGGGTGACCCCCGGAACCTGGCGGCCCCCTCTGCCAACCCCTGGACCGTCTATCGGGGCCCTCCGGCTGCCCCGACGTCGTGACCCCCCCCCAAAAAAAATTTTGGGGGTCTCCCCCCCCCGGGGCCCCAACCCCTCCATCTTTCCCGCTCAACTCCGCTCCCTTCTAAAAACCCCCGCCATTCAGCCCCCTAAAGGGGCGGACCGCCCGGAAGCTTTTCCCCTAAAAAGGTCCCAAGTCCCCCCCCTCTCTGTTCCCACTGGGTTTGGCCCATCGGGGTTTGGGCCCACGGAGATCTGTAGCAGGCTCATGGACCCTGCTTGGGTTTTTTTTTTGGTTGGTTTTTCTGTCACGATCGTCAGGGAGAACCAAGGGGGGCAGCGTTGCTGCAAAACATTATATTTTATTAGAATGATCACAGGGTTTTCAAAACAAAAACGAAACCCGTGACTCTACAGTATAACACATACCAAAAATCAGAAAAAGAAACACAAACAAAAGGGGAAAAACAGCCCATTTAAAATATGGCTCCCAATCAGAGACAACCAGTGACACTCGTTGGGCCTTTTGATTGGGAGTCACTCAAAGGCCCAAAATAGATTTGACAATGACAGAACCCAAAAAAAAAAACCCCCCGGGCTCAACATACGGAAGTCCCCAGAGCCCGGGGCTGAAAAATGGGGGGCCACCCCAAGCCCGAAAACGACAGTAAGTGGGTTTGGTTTTTTTGTTTTTTGGGGAAACAATTGTTTTAGGGAAACCAAATTTAAAATTGGGATGAAGTTTTTAAAAGGAAAAAAACCCTTTTTAAAAACCACTCAATAGAATACAATTACCATAAAATTTTTTGGGATATTAGGTCATTTTTGCTCCAAAACGCCTTCAATCCATACAACAAAACCTTCAGTAGCCTTAACCCC